>JACMIF010002586.1:4816-17439 GCA_014805445.1 Diplogasteroides magnus | reverse complement strand
ATTTTCCGGGAAGTTATGGTCACGGAAATGTTTTCCCGTTTTCAACTAGTGTTGGCCAATCGAGTGCTGTGACGTCATCAGAGAGAATGACGTCACGTGACTCATATGTTAAGTAGGGGCAGACTCATAGTCCATGATGACATAGGTGACCATACCTAAAACGAGTTCCTCGCTAGCGAACACCACCTAATGAACCAATGTGACAAGACTTATGCAACAACCTAATAGTAAACGAACGGGCCACATACGTGGGGCTAACATCTCCCTTGCATTCTCGGCCGGGCACGACAGTCACTCCTGGGTTGGGGTTGGCTGCAAAATGTTGGAATTAGCTATTTCATTCGATTTCCTGCAAGCATCAGAACTATTTCTACTAGCATCATACCCAGAATTGCGATTGAAATTTCCAGAATTGGCAAACAATTAGTAGTTTCATGTTGAGGCAAGCCCTATGAATTGATTTCAACCCTCACCTGTAAGGAAGTCTGCACAGGTACGACAGCAGAACCGCGCCTTCTGCGCTCTAGTGTACAAGCTGCTTGTACAGAAGCCGCTCTTTTCCCACGCGGGGCAGCTGAAAAGGTTATATGTTCATGTCGAGCTAGCTAATTCTACCATTGCTATCCATAGTTCGCTGGACTATCGTAGAGCTCTAAGCCCTACATTTACTTACAGTTTGGATTATCGACCTATATTTGTAGCTAAACGAATGTGTCCCATACTTCGGGCTAACATCTCCCGTGCATTCACCGCCGGGCACGGCAGTCACTCCTGTGTTGGGGTTAGCTGCAAAATGTTGGAATTAGCTATTTCATTCGATTTCCTGCAAACATCAGAACTATTTATACCAGCATCAAACCAAGAAATGCGATTGAAATTTCCAGAATTTTCCAACATTTACTAGTATTAGGTTGAGATAAGCCCAATGAATTGATTTCAATCCTCACTTGCAAGGAAGTCTGCACAGGTACGACAGCAGAACCGCGCCTTCTGCGCTCGAGTGTAGAATGTGGATGTACAGAATCCGTTCCTTGCCCACGCGGGGCAGCTACAACGATCGCTTCTCGTTACATGTTCTAGTCTTGATAATTGTGCTGATGCGAGGTAGCTATTTAAGTAGCTGGGCTATCACAGAGTAGCGAAAACATTTTAAGAATTTCTAACCTTCCTAATATCTAAATAGTGGATGTCTATCGAAGTTAGAGACCACCGCTCCGAAGAAATCGGGGAAGTTTGAATGTCTTTAAATGCGATCGTTCCATATCTTAGAGCTGGTAAGCTCCAATTCCTACATTTACTAGCTTATCGGTTTGGATTGTTGAGCTATATACGTAGCTAAACGAACGGGTCACATACTTCGGGCTAACGTCTTCCGTGCATTCTTCACCTCCCTGAACAGGCCTGCACACTCCGCAGGCATTTCCACAGTACTGTTGCTTCTGCTGGGTAGAGTAGAAGGCGCTGTGGCAGAATCCGTTGGGCACCCAGTAGACGCAGCTAAAATGTACATTTTTACAACTAAACTGAGGTATATAACACTGCATTCCCACAGGTGTGATTATGTAATTATTGAGTTACCCTACTATATATTACCCATTTGGTTTTTGGGAACGGGCTACTCCTACTTTCTCCATCAAAATGATGGTGATATATCTTTATCTTGCCATATCTTTATTACTCATGTAAAAGTAATTGAACGTCTGTGCCCAGTGCCTCAAACCGATTCAAAATCATGAATAATTTCCAAGGAAGCAACGAAATAGCACGCAAATTGGGATGTACCGTAGGGGAAAATGAAAGAGGGTTCGTATTCGCTACATCAGTTTACATGAATAATGCCGGAACTCACTTTATATGATCTACGGGTGTGCACTGCGCATAGGCCACAGTGACGAGAGCCGAGGTAAGCACAATTGATACTACTGTGTTCATGGCGACTCCGGTAGTCCGCGAGAGTACAGTAGATGTTCGAGATCTGAGGACCTACGTCCATGGAGTAGTCGTGCCTTTTATTGTGACTCGGACATTACGTCGACAGCTGTGTGAACGTTGTCATGAGCTCAACAATGATGTTGTGTTCATTTCATGATTGAACGGCGCTCTAGTCCATCCTCGACCGTGGGGAGCATCGACGGCGAGAGAGCACAGCTCATAAGAGCGCACGGGGGGAAAACGCTCCGGCAAGTGATCTCCGCGAACAAACAAATAGTTTACAAGGCCCATCGAAACAGTAAAACATTGGGCAACTGTGCAATCGGATATAGAATTGGAGGTTTGGCCCACGAGGCGAGCCGGTGCAATGATCCGGGTCTCGCACTGTTTTTGCGAGATGTCTGAGAGATAGTTCATTCGAATCGGCGTTTCGAATGTGCAAACGGCATCTGAGCCTATGCGACTAGCTTCACTGATTTCGTTCTGTGCTGATGGTTGATTCTTAATCCAGTGGGGTTTTGGGATGATAGGCTAGTTAAATATGACCAGTCTTCTCATTCAAAAGCCACAAGCGCGCGGTCTCCGACTGAAAAAGATCACATGCCAACTTTAATCGGAACGGTTGCGTATAATTTTACTGTTGAGTTTATGTATCATAGTTGCGCATTTTCTCTGCAGATTCCTCTCCCCCCAACGCATAAAATAACTTGATAGCAGTAGGCTTTTACCTTTTATTATAGAAAGTAACACGATCTACACATTTTGTATATATTATATTTTGGAGCGAATATACAGTCATAATTTGTTCAAGGTGGTATGAAATTGCGCTTTTTCGTGGCTCCACTCAAGCGCATGTTCTTGAATGACTAATTTGCATCTTCAGTTGATTTATCTCTTGAACATATTGCCGACTCACGACTCATCGACTCAACATACAGAGTTGAAAGTCAACCTCGATATTTTGAGCATGAAACATTTTTTAAAAAACATTATTAATGGTCAAAAAATCACAATTCAAATGAGAGAGAGAGCGTAGGTCGAAGCTGGGAGACGGTTCATACTTGATATATGTATCCAGTTGATTTACATGATCAATACTGTTTTTTTTGTTCGATCATCGAAACCCCGTGACTTTCAGAATTCACATTTTGGAAAAGTATTTCTGTGGAAAACGATTAAAAGCAAAATGAGCTTCCGTAATCAACTTTGAACTGACTTATACATCACATTATTCATATTCATTATCACAACGACAATGGACTACGCAACGGTTCATCCGTTACCGATCTTTTGACATTTCGATCTCTTTTGTAAACGTTTCGCCCGTCCAAAGAGATCGGTTTCGGGAGTGAAAGGTCATGTTTTTCGTCGGTGCGCACTTGCGAGCTGTTCTCTCTACGAGCCTCTATTCTCCCCTCTTGTATGGGCGATCCATGAAATTCCAACTTCCGCACTATCTTCCGAGCGGTCGCCTCCCAAAGTGATAGACTACTGCTCGGAGAAGAATGAGGAGGTTAGAATTGTATGTCCTGTTTAGGGGCCAAGGCGCTGTGCACACATACTACGGATAGGACACATGACGTATTGTGGCAGAGCTTCGGCAAAAACCCGCGTGGCAGCAAGCACTTAGCTAAATTATTGGTATTTCATCAACAGAATCGCATGGATTCTATCGTTTGTTGAATTTTGAATTCCCGTAGATTTTTTCCTTTACAGTAACAAATAGCGATTTTGTATTATTTATTAAATATTTTTCTAGATTTCGTCATTATTTCATCATCGTGTTCATTCATAAATAATGATGAGAAATGGAAAGCGTAAATATCGTGGAAGAGAATTTGTCCTGTATTGTTATTGTTGTAAACGGAGTTGAGAGTCAGCATCTATATGTTGAGCGTCAAACCTATTCAAAATCATGGCTAATAGTTAGAGAAACTACGAAATAGCTTGCAAATTTGAGAGTGAACAGTCGTCAGCCAGGTGGAGTGTGTGTACTCGGAATATCAAGATGATTTTCCACAATAATATGTTGATTCTCGATACGATTGGCGTTGAATTTCTTGGCATGATCAGTCGGCCAAGTACAATTAGAAATGTGAATTTGACTTTTGCTTTTTTAATAAGTTCCAACGAAAACTCGGATAATCAATGACTAGTTAGTCAGTGACAATTGGATGGTGATGAGGATTGGCACTTTCAATAGGAGATGGAATATGTTTCACGATAGCAATAATTTTCAAGATTTAGGTAACAGTGAAACATTATAACTTTAATGGAGACTCTTAATGGAGACTCGAGTCGAATGAATACCTATTGAAATTGCCAATCATCACGTGGCGCCCTTGTCGGCAGAGTGAGGGGGAGAGGAGAGCCTCGAGAGAAAGCCTTGGGGGTGGAAACTCCCCCTCAGGCAGAGCTCGCGTGATTTCGTCTCTCGCACTCGCTCCAGGTTCATTTTTTTCTCTCGTTCCTCGCCACGTGGTTTCAAAAACGGTAGTAGAGTGCATTCGTCTGATAAGGTCTAAAACACGTGGAGCTGTTGTAAATCGCATGAGCGAGAAAACCGCTCGTAGTGAATGAGGCATTCTACTACTGTTTTTGAAACACTACCTCACTCGATCCAGGTACTGTATCATGGCAACATCGACAGAAGAGTCGCGAATAGGGTACGACTTATGGACCGTTTTTCGTCCGTGCACACGGGTGAGTCATTCTCTCTTGCTCATCATAGACAACCGGTCGAAAGAGAGCATGGATGAAAGTAAGTCCAAAAGTTGTTCCCTAGTCGCGAACCATTTGTTTTCTGTGAAACATTCTTATCGAACGCTTAATATGCATATATCGCTTCTACATATTCCGCCTCGCAAACTCCCAGTAGTTCGCATTTTTTACCGTAATTTTCCGCCATCGTTTCTGCTTTTTTCGTGTTGGATGGGATAACTCCATTTTTGAATTACTGTAATGAGTGATTTCAATACGACGAATAGGCTTGGTTTAATCACCGCGAAACGACGCTTCCCCAGAAAGTATAAATCATAATCGCTAGTAGATTGTGAGGAAACACTGGGCCTCTGTTATTCAAAGCAATAATTCAAGCAGAATGAAAAAATTATAACAAACCATGTGATGCTTTAAAAATTCTTTATTCCGTGGTCAAGGGATGAGGTCCTGCAGGTGGACTGCTAGACCAGTCGAGTAGGAGTTGCAGCCTGGTGTTCCAGGCGTTTTCTCCAGGGGATTTTTGCTATCAATGAAATATATAGTTTTATACGTGAGCAACTACACTCAAGCAGTATTTTTTTGCTAGAACTCCGCACCCATTCACCATGTGACTATTGTTTTCCGTCGAAATGTGTGTGCACAGAGCCTTGTCCGTGAAAATGTTCTCCATCTCCGCTCTCAGCGATAGGGAAGGAAAAAATAAAACACGGGCAACTGTGCAATCGTAAATGATCGCGTAAGCCTTCATTGTTATGGTTCTGCTTTGTGCTCAAATGTGCCTTTTTGCATGTCGGAAGTAAGAAAAAAGCAGAATGATGAACATACAAAGATCAAATGAACAAATCGGGGGAGACATTAAACCATTCTATCAAGATGATGTTCCTCTCGATTTTGGGGACTATAAATTAATATATACGACGTGACAAGCCACTTTGGACATAAACGATATATTATGCTCGCTAGTCTGACGAACTAGCATTTTCTGATTTTGAGTACGCGTGCAAACTACTGATAACATTTCTCTTACGATTTCCACGCGACCCGTGTTTTTCAACAAAATGATTATTGCGAGGCTTAGTATTATTCAGGTAGAACAATTTGATATACCGAGTACACAGACTCCATCTGGCTGATGACTGTGCATTCTCAAATTTACATGCTATGTCGTCGTTTCTCTAACCATTAGCCATGATTTTGAATAGGTTTCACGCTCAACATATAGAGGTTGAATTTCAACACAGTTTGCCTCAATAATAATAGTGCGGTTGCCGATGAACATACATATATAATAGCAGCGATCGTGTGAACTTGCCTAATCCTAAGCGGTTATAGAGAGGAAGACGTTCCACTTGAATGTAAGGAGGGAAAACATGCCATGGGACCCCTAATCTTTGTGGACCCCCCACTTTCATCGAATAGAACTCGAATTAGATAACAACTGATTATTGTCCTCAAACGTTGAGTGATATTAGCAAGCGCGATCTTATTCATCCACATCTCTAAACAGGCATCAAAACAATTAACTGGAGGGGTATCATAATAGCAGGCTCTAAAGTCACAATCATTCTCTTGTGAAATATTGCGTCATTGACAAAGCACACTTTTTGTGTTCAGGGTCGGCAGTGAAGGCAAATGATCCCAATTCCCAAAGTCCATTCGGCATCTCTACTCTCTCATTCTCTCGGCAGTCTCCAAATCAAAGAGAAGACCGCGCGTTGGAGAATACAGGATGGTGGAATGAACTTTAGGATTTCATGTGCCTAGTTCTCATGCTCGCATGATTTCATGTGCCTAGTTCTCATGCTCGCATTTCGAGGAACTTTTCGTACGCCTTGATAAACAAAACAAGCACGAAAACAAGCAGAACTTCCCAATTGTAGCCGGATGAGCACTGGAACATATCACACAATCACATTGTGTGGGGTTCTCTAATTGAGACGTTACTAATTGAGCCGGTGACCTCCATCTAACTTCATTCCTAGCTGTCAACTTCGCAGAGACAACCGCTAGCAAGTTATTAGATGGCCTGGCGGTAACCGGCTGTCAACAACGTCTCGATACGACAATCCTAAAATAAGCAGCCACAATACAAAACAGTATTTATCCGCGTGTCCTTCACTGTTCTTTTCTGTATCGAGTCCTTCCAAGAGATCGACTGAGCGTTAATGAATACGTGATTCCGAGTGCTTGTGCATTTTGGTTGGCTGTTTGATTTCTTCATGGGTTATGGTTCAATGTTATGATACATTTGAAGATATACTCTCTGTGAAACATAACCTACAATCTAGTCAAACTGCCAACCATAGTGTATATGAAGGGACGAAGAGAAAAACTACGTCTTTAAGCAAGAGCTGCAGCGCTGATTGCAACGGCGTCTGCAGTCGTTATCGTTAATGTCTTTAAATCGGTAGCAACGCGCTTTCGTCTAATTTCCCCAGAACGCTTGTCTCCACGTTCCATAGATGGTAGCTCCGAGTGGATCGGACTAATGATAAATGCATTTTGCTAACAACTTTTAAAAAACACTATTTATCATAACTGCCGCGAGAATTCCTTTCAGAAGATCGGAGTTCGAAGGCTCTTCCGAACCTCATGAAACATTTGAAACAAACAGTTTCTTTCGCCGATTCGGAAGAGTGTACGCAGGCTTATGACATGACTGCTGGTCAAATAGAACACATAACATCATGCCAGTGTTGGCAGAATGAATCCCAAATTGTATTCCGTCTCTCTGCACTCTCATTCGCGCGGTCGCGTCTATGCGCCAGAGACGACCGAGCGAATGAGAGTGCAGAGAGACGGAATGCAATTTGGGATTAAATTGCCAAGACTACGACATACCTCATGGTTTCCGTTCTCGTTCGAGCGAGAGATCGCACGGATTTCAGATAGCCCAGAGTCGAATGTTCATGATGGATGATCTTTTAGCCGGAACAAGCTAGTGGGGAATCTCCAGCCTCTCCATTATCTCCTCCTGTATACCGAGGTGAGAGACGACAAATCGGATGAGATTGAGGGAGGGTGGAATTCCCAAATGCGATGCCCCCTTCAGACGACCCTTTATAGGGAAGGCCCATGCCCTCGGTCGTGCAGTCCACAAGAATGACTCCTTCCGGGCTTCTGGTCCTCCTCCTCGGCTCTGCAGCTCTCGTCGCCTTCGTCAATGCTGATTGCAGTGGCAATGCTGATCACATCAAGTGAGACTATTATTGATTGTGGTTATAACGGTATAGCATTTCGGTTAGGACTAGGGAACGGAATTTAAGCAAAAGTGCTGATTTTTGTCGTTAATTCCCTCCGAGGGAATTAGATGACAGAAATGTGCACCTCTTCTTGGATTCCGTTCTCCGGTTAGCGTTATGGTTGGCTGTTAATGGATATGTTTCACAGAGAGCATATATTTAATATATGTATATATTATCCTTGAAACATAACCCATAAAGTGGTCAAATTGCAAACCATTTATTTATTCTCAGTTGCGCTATGTGGAAGGGGAACGGATTCTGCACCGCTACGAACTACACCAAGGCCCAGAAGATTATGTACTGTGGACAGACTTGCAGTCTCTGTGTAGCAGAAGGAAAAGCAGTTAAAGAAGGACTCGTGGATGTCAGCCCCAAGTGAGAATGGGTGAAGATAACTGCGCCATAATGGTGCAATGTATACTTACGCCGTTATGGTGAAAAGGACATTTGCGCAATCCGTCATAATGGTGTAATGTACACATGCGTGATCAATACATGACTCAGGTGTTTATTTCAAAATTTTGATGTCCACAAGAGACCTCGTATAGACTCACGAAGTGCATTCCTTTTTCCTAACTCATTGGCGAGCTGTTGTCTCTCGCGGCTGATTGACAACAACTCGCCATGAGTCAGAGAAATGGGATTGCGCATCTGAATCGATTCGAGTCTTTCACCCATCAGTTAATATTTGCAGTTGTCCAGCGTGGGAGAAATCGGGATTCTGTACCAGTTCCCTCTATACAGCTGCACAGAGAACAATGTTCTGTGCGAAGACTTGTAGTGCATATACGACTACCGCCACTAGTACTACTACAACTACAACGACCACAACAACTACAACTGAAGCTCCTACCACTACAACTACAACTACTACTGAAGCACCCACCACCACTGTAACTACGGTATGTTGGTGCACGCATCATATTTCATTCTCAAGAAGGAGGTTGCTGATCGTAGTATTATTGTGGTAAACGGAATTGAAAGTAAGCGTCTATATGTTGACCGTGAAACCTATTCGAAATCATGGCGAATGGTCAGAGAAACGACGAAATAGCACACAACTTTGAGAGTGCACAGTCGTCAGCCAGATGGAGCGTGTGTACCCGATATATCAAATTCGTTTTCCACAATAATAATAGCGTTTTCCAAATTGGAGGTAAAGTGCATTTCACTGGCGTCTAATCCACTCGAGGCGGTTGTCTATCAAACGTAGAGGCAAACGATCAGCGAAAATTAAACGAATGAGAAATGCATTTAAGAGCGAGAACGATTTCATGTTACAGGAAACTAATAGTCCTCAATGTATACCGATCACTGAAATACAACTGATTTCGTAATCAAACTGCCGGCCTTATGAGGAGACCCAATTACGTCACAGAGTGAATTTGTTATTTCAGGTTGAACCTGGTACTTGTGTTGTGGTCGTGAACGACGGTATTTCCGAGGCAGACAATCCGATCAATCCTACGGCCACCACACTCTTCCCGCCTCCCAATGGAGACACCATTAATGTGAGATGACATGGGTTTGCGCAGTAACGGTGTTAAAGCGCCGTTATGGCGAACAAATTATAGTTGTGTCGTAATGGTGAAATTGGCATTTGCCCCATAATGGTGTAATGGAACCTTGCGCCGAAATGGTGAAGTGATATTTGCACAACCAGGAACCATTATGACGATGTATACACTCACGAAGAGCAGAAATCTTCCCTAGGGTTTCTAAAACTGCAATTTTATGCGAGAAAGTGCATTTCTTATTCGTCTAATCTCCGAAGAGCGGTCGTTTCTCTCATGTGATAGACAACAGCTCCGAGGGAATTAGACGAATGAGAAATGCATAAAATTACCGTTTTTGAAACGTTAATCTTCACTGTGTTCATACCGCTTACATAGCTTTGGTTATGCTTCATAGAAGTTATATCTTCATTGTTTAGGTATTCAAATATACTATCACGGGTGCGTGCATACTTCGCTTCTTCGCAGCTGCTGATGGCAGCGGTGCTGAGCTGGGACAAGGGTACGATTATGATAACTAGACAAATATGCCGAGTAAATCTCTCATTTGCATGCTATTTCATCGTTTCTCTGACTATTAAACGTGATTTTGAACAGGGGTTAGAGAATGACTTTCAACTCGCTTCACATGCAAAAATAATACCACGATGGCCCTTAGGGTGGGCAGACGGAATAGTATTTGCAATACGACATCTCATCTCGAGCCTGCGTCTTTCAATGCGGTCGCCTCTAGAGCGCGGAGAAGAAAAGAAGTTATTTAGAAGACCATGAATAGCGATTCTCGATATTTCAGAGCATTCCTAAGGCTCTAGAGATGACAGAACAATGAAATATGCAGAAGCTAAATGAGATGTAGTTTTGCCGATTCGAATTGTCCACAATGATCATGAATAGAGTTCCATTATCAATCGCACTTTTTTATCTTTCTCATCATTCTGCATTGGGGAGGGTTATCCATGATGAATTGAGAGACGACCGCTCCCCAATGCGGATTGATGACAAAGATGAAAAGTGCGATTGATGAGGGAACTCTAATCATCACCGTGAATAAATTTTCGTCTTGCAGATACAACGAGACTTCAGTCGCGGATCTATTCGTGTGGTCGGCGCTTTCAGCCAAGTGCGAATGCTAATGAAGATATGGATCGAAGGCAGTTTGACTGCTTTATGGGTTATGTTTCACAGAGAGTATACTTCTGATATATAGTAGCTTTGAAATATACACCACGAAGTATAGTTGCTAACCTCTCAATCATCATAATAGCCACCGAAGAAGACATTCGCATCTCATGATAAAGCAGCACTTCGAACCAATTGGCCGTTTTACATCTCATTTGCTACCTTCCAGACAAGGGATTTGGTTTACAATAAGAAACAAATAATTTGAATACACTATCCTATGGTAACCTTGTTATTACCCGATCAAGTCCTCATCTCACAAGAATTGTGATAATGTGATAATGAGCTGTAGACGCGTGGTTTTCAGAACGAAAATGAGCGATTCAAACGTCATTTAAAATATTATATTGTCCTGAAACAAGTCAAAACGCACAGAATCCGTTTTCTCTGCATTTTATAGACAGTAGATTATTCCTGAGCATATTCGACGTGCAATATCAGTAACAGCTTGAGGAAACGATTTTGGAGATTGTGAAGGCCTCCTGCTGAGATATCTCTCTCCAGCAAGAGAATATTATGCATTCTAGCTTAACTGTTATATCCAGTTCGCTCGCTACATTTTTTGACCCTGTCTTATTTTGCGCACTATTTCTTCGTTACTTTGACCAACAGGGATGATTTAGCTTATCTTTTTGCATAATCAAATTAAATCAACTCCGTTTTCTTGTTTGGTTTGTTGCTGCATAATATTGTAAAATGCAGGCACACCTTCAACAAAGTGACTCACGTGTTATCGACATCGTTTCACCACTGTTTTGAGAAAGAGGAAAAAATTCCAGTCTGTGTGTTACGAGTGTAGGGGACAGACGACGATTTGGGATGTGAACTGCTTTATACATCGTTCCTCCCCTTTTATAGGGACAATCGGCTCGACAAAATATACACATTGACATTGTCATCTGCATTCTCATCCGTCCCTTTTTCTTCCCCTTAATCATTGAGAATGCGATGGAGCATTGAGAGCGAAAGAAGGTGGTGACATCTCATGGCAACACACTCCCGGCGGCGAGAAAATTGACCGACGACCACTCAAGATAGAAAAGTGGCGTTGATAATTTTGTATCTCGTTGTCCTTCTTGATTTGCTTTTTTGATGCCTCTCTCGAGGTCACTTCACATGACTCATTCTTGGAGTCACCGCTGTACGATTGATTCTCTTCTTCCTTCCACATGAGCTCAATTCTTTCCTTCCATTTTACTTGTGAAATCTTCTTTTCTTTGAGGAGTATTGCTCTTTTCTTAAGCGTTTCTGATTTCTTCTTCACTTTGCATTGAATTGGAATTTTTTCCTCTTTCTCAATTCTTGCCATTCACTATGGTTTCATTCTTCTTTTTCCGTCTCTTTCCTGATGGTACCCATCCGATCAGGGTTTCCATCATGCATATTCTGGAGGATAGTCTTTTTACCTTAAAATTTTCTCCCATGATCTCAGCAAATGTGTCATTGCCGATCAGTACTTGTAGGATCACTTTCCTTTCTTCAGTACTCAGGTGAATATTATTCAATCTCATTTCGATCCTTTCGTCCTCTGTAGGTTGAAAGGGTATGTATCCTTTATTGATTTCATTGATTGTTTTGAATTTCAAATTTATTTTTCCGCTTTCGCCCATAATTTGAGCATTTACATCAGAGGTATGTATACGCCTCAATTAGATTTCCCGTAAAGGTTCTTATTTTCATCTTCTTGGTATTACTCTTTTTCAATCGTAGTTCTCGGGCTAAATTTTCTGTTATGAAGCTTTGCTCCGATCCCGTGTCTATTATTATTGCTACCATTTTAGCAAGACCTTACTAGGAAAAGGTCTAAGCTCAAGGAGAAATTGGAACCAATGATTATGTGCGATGGATAGGAGTATGTCGGGAGTGTCGAAAACTAATAGTGAAAAAACCAGAAATGGACCATTTTCGAGAAAAACTAAAGTGCCACACATTTGAAAATTGGGGGGCGCGGGGGGGGGGCGGGGGCGGGGGGGGGGGGGGGGGGGGGGTGGGGGGGGAGGGGTGGGGTTCGAGTCGGGGGAGGGGTGGTGGG
>JACMIF010002585.1:0-17444 GCA_014805445.1 Diplogasteroides magnus | reverse complement strand
ACGTAAAGTTCCAAAACGTAGAGTTCCAAAACGTAGAGTTCCAAAACGTAGAGTTCCAAAACGTAGAGTTCCAAAACGTATAGTTCCAAAACGTAGAGTTCCAAAACGTAAAGTTCCAACACGTCACTTCTCCTGATTGGAATGGATGGACTACTTAGGTGCAAGAGTATTGATATGCAATCCAAGTCCTGAATGCCCAATTGTCCATTGTTCTCTGCTCTCTGTCTACAGTAGCCTGACTGACGGCGGTGATTCACACCGTTGTTTACTACATGCAATGTGCAACGGCTCGCACTCATTACTGCGTGCGCGAAAGTTCTCTTGTATATCAGGCATTTGTTCACTGCTCTCGTGACCGCTCCTACCGTACTTATCATCATTGGCCTAAATGAACGCTTCACCACTCATGTATATTTTAAAGGATTCATCCAGCTTCTCTTGATAGACTCTTAGTTTCATATCGATGTGCCCGTCCTGTATCCGAAAATTGTTCGGAGTACATTTATTTTTGGACGTTTTCTCACTAGAGCTAGCTTTATATAATAACTGTAAACGGACATCGCTTCATCACGTAACGACGTGAATGTGCCTAACCCATGTTTCCACACATTCGGTATTGTCACGACGCCGTTGCATTGTCATACATGCCTTGTACCTCTGCATATTTGTGATGAACTCCCCTCATTTGTTGAGTCATTCTTTCGCAAGACCTATCCAACAGACGGAAGGTGACATCACTTCAATTGTTTACGAGTCATTTGTCTGGACTTTCTACGTTACGTACCCAATCTCTTGGCGCCTCCTCTTTTAGCCACGGAAGATCCTACTCATATCAACTTCTTTTCGGCGATTCAAAGGTAGAAATAATACCTGAAATAGTAAATGTGATCATATCTCCTTTCCTCTCTTTGATCCTGCGGGCTCATTTCTCTGCTATAAAATCCACTGAAAATTGTAAAATTCACTATATCTAATGGAGCCATGAATGCGCACTAGTCCATGAGATTCTGCTAGTCCTATGTCTACAGTAGTCTACTGACTGACGGAGGTGACTCACACGGTTGTTTACTTCACGCAAGGCTGCACCACGACTGTCCGCACTTGTTACTGCACAGGCCGAAGTTCTATTGCCAAATAGGTAGTTCATTGCTCTCGCGTGACCACCTCTATCGTGCGTATAAGGCACCTTGATGTGAACATTACTCATGTCACTTATGATAATTTTTCCATGATTTCTGCAGCTTCCGTTCATAAAATCCTTCTTACTAATCGATGCACCCACCCAGTTCTGAACGCAATACAATGATTTTACACACGTTACATTATCTGCACGAGCATGTAGACTCTGAGCTGTGGTCTGCGATTTCGCAACACTCCACGAATGTCTTCTCTCGCTCAGATCACGCTGTATCTCGCCGCTCTCTATCTCAATGCAATATCATCGCATTCAGGTAATCTCATGATTATGTGTGAGTCTAGACATTACCTAGCAGGATTTACAAAGGGCTCCCTAAATTTGATGCTCAAATATAGACGGAATGGTGTTTTTTGAATGCCTGTGCCAAATTAGTCGAATTATCGTTATTGTATTTTATCTTCTTCTTCTTAATCTATTTTTTTTCCTTTTAGGTCTATCACAATTCACCTGCGAACAGGCAACATGTCGCTGCTGGAGGATCACAACACCAAGTAAGTCGCCAGAAATGATGCCAAACGCATCTATGAATCGCTTCCCATCGATTGAATCAATATAGTGATTTCTCCGCGCCTATCTATAAATACAAATCCCTCGATCGCTCCCCTATCCTGCCCAAAATGATGATGTGCTCGGAAATGCAAATGTCCAGCGGAAAAAATACAGAGATAATAATTCTTTGTTGTGTACTGTACTATTTTATATTCAACCTAATTTAGGCAGAATCGTCACACACAGCTGCTGCGGCGAGCGAGGATAAGTACGTCCTCCTGCTTGAAGTCAGTTTCAAAACCTGGAGAACGACACATTTTGAACACAAGTCATTTAGCATTGGATCAGTTGTCCAATTTATTGCAAAGTCCTTCTTCATTTAGGCGGATTCTATCGATACGCCGAGTGGCCTTCCGCTGAATACACGCTATTCGAACCAGGAGCATAGTCCAAATCAAGAAGATGCTCTGGGATGCGAGCCAGGTGAGCATACTTTCAATTATTTACATTAAATGATGATGTGCCCGGATTGTCATGGTGAAATTTTACGAATCGCAAAACGCTCTAAGCTACGTTCATCATTGATTGATGAGTAGAATTGGTGTTCAGATCTGTCGCTGTCCCTTGACTATCTCGACGAAGTACCCGATGTAAGTTTTCCCAAAAATAATACATTTTGATTGACAGTAAAATTGACTGAGCCACTTTTATCTCTCGATCGTCTGCGTAGGTATCTAGCAGTCTTGGCAGAGCGAATCCCAAAGTGCTATCTCACTCTCTTCGCTCTCATTCATCCGGTCGTCTCTGGCATATAGATACGACCGTGCGAAAGAGAGAACCGAGGGGTGGATTGCACTTTGGACTTCGCGCTGCTATCACTGGTACTTAACTAAATTTATTCTCAAAGATCCGTGTGTTTTCATTGAAAAATAATCCGCTGATATTGCTCTTTGGTCTTGTGGATGCGGATTTGTATGATTTAAGGAAGGATTGCCGTTTTTTTGTTTTCGAGAGCTCTATATTTGTTATGTGTTTATACCCATTAATTTTCAGGAACCAAGGCCGCCAAGCATGTCAGGCAGAATGAATCGCCAAATGCCAGAGAGTTCTCAAGAAGAGAGTCGAAAGCGGAAGATAGGAGAGAGCGGTGAGCCGCCGGCCGTGAAGAGGGCAAGGCTTCTTCAAGGCGAGACTCAGACAAACCCACAAACTTAGGTCACTCTATCTATCGCATACAGGTATGCGGTTTAAATATCCAAAAAACAAAATACAAGAAAAATTACACTTACATATTACAAGAAAATTGTTACAAAATACAAGAAAAATTACACTTACAAATATTATATGTTCATCTGCTTGATGCAAATATCATTTTCGAAAAAAAACGTGTCGCATAATGCATTCCAATTGATATACCTAGTGCGAGCCCTATGTTTGACTGACTGTTGTGCTCTTATATACATGAAATTTCGCAGTTCATTGACTACTAGTCGTGACTTTGGATATGATTAATACCTGATATAACAAAGGAAAACGCGATCTGAACAACAAATGTGATAATTATCATGAAATACGATGTGATGACGAAAAAATAATTTACTGGCCACATCTTCTAGTTATACTGTCCATCATTATTGTACAATAGAAGATACCTAAAAATGTTATTTATTACCTATGACTGTTGATGATGAGAAGCATCGGCATTTTGTATTATTGAGATTAGTGTAATAGGTTGCATAGAAATGTACACTGACAGATGTTGATATTGTGCCTTTCAACTTTATTACGAAAATACTATATTATCGACACCCAAAGATACTCCAAAGATAAGAAAGTTACTATGTGTTTGCATTTGACGTTGTAGTTGATTGCCGGTTACGCAAATTCCGGTGAAAATATCATCAGCATTTTTAATTGGTCCATCTTGAACGAAAAAGAATAACGTATCTCTTACTGGGTTGGAAGCCATGCCCAATAATTGATCATACAATTTGGCCGTAAATTTTTCCATGGCTTCCACCTTACTCCTTACTACGGCGCTCTTATATTGTTTACAAAAATATCACAAAAATATATCAATAATTTGAGCTGTTTCGTTGCGATCCAAGTAGGCATGTGGCTTTCCTGTTCACTACCAACTTTGCACTCGCTTTGTTTATATCTCTTTATTGTGCATCCATTACAATCCGATTATAATTACATAATCAAGAATGTAACAGTTGAGGTTGTATGCAATCAACTGTTACAATAAGGTGTTAGAATCCGTAAAAAACATGCAATGCATTTCGAAATTTACAATGGAATAAAGCACTTTCAACATTTACGACTTATAGCCCGTATTCGGCGAAATTCAAGACAATTTAGCACAAAAACGTTTTTATCGTAATGAAATTTTGGGTTATGATAATACCACAAGCCCAGACCCTACAAAAGCGTTCGTTCTCTCGAAAAAAATCTTTTCTTACTAGTGATCTTTTCATGCACATTTCAAAGCATGGTAATGCAAGATGGTTATAGGGTTTCTAAATCGATAGTCAAATTCATTCTGATTCTTCCATTCTCAGTTGAGCTGTAGTCTCTACGAGCGATAGACAACCGCACCGCGGAGAATGGAAGAGTCAGAAATGAATTTGAATACCGATTTAGAAATCCTAGAAGGTTGTTCAAGTTATTTTTTTAAAAACTCATTGAACCGAAGTTCCTCGGCTTTGGTTAACATAATAGCTCGAAATGTTATCGGAACGATCTTTGCCGTCTGAACTCTCTCATGTTCATATGCTCTCTCGCTGTGTTTCCTTTTCACTCTCCTCAAGCACATCCACCCTCTAACGATTGAATCCTGATAATGTTCGATAATTCAATGTGCAGATGTGTAACCATTTGTGTGCGTAACCATTTGTCAGATATTTTACCCCGGCGATTTGCATTCATTTGTTGTCACGTCTGCTATATTAAACTTGTGTTATTCCCTGTATACTCTCTGTCTGAATCCTCCATAGTCGCACAATCACCGCCCTTTTTTCACAAATAGTTATACTACGGCAAATATTAGGAAGTATTGGTGGGCACAAAAATGTCTGATCATGAGGTCTCCAGCTGCTACTACTACTTAATTGATCGCTCTGGAACTGAAGGAAGCTGTGCGATGACTTCATCGCAGTGCAAGTATGTGGAGATGATATTGATGCAGCACTGACAACCCGCGTCTTTTCCCTTACTCAACGACCGACGATGGTTCTTATTCAGTGATTGTTCATAGCTCAGACGTACCGTATCTTGGTGGTTGCCAGCGATGTCGGACTTTAACCGCCCCGAATCTCTAGTTGTCTATGTCAAGGTGCAAAACACAAGGAGATGAGATGATTAGAGGGCATCGAATGTCCGTTTTTGCCCGCAAATTCATCCGGAAGTGCATTCTTCTATTGGTGGGACGAACTCGAAGATAAGGGGGAGATGGCGTTTAGTGGTTGTTTACGGGGGAATGGTCTGATCTTTCATGGAGTGACGATTAGGGGAAATGGTGGACCAACGAATTTTCATTTTCCCAATTTCGATCCGTCTCTTGCATTGGTCGTGACTAATTGGTCAACCAATTTGGTCACGTTGGTTTTGAAAATTCCCCCTGCTCACCACTCCATTTCCACCCACGCATCGACCGCTTGGCAGCGTCTCATTGAGCCAAGGAAGGCGTTTATTCTCGCACTAACGCCTATTCAAAGATTCAACACCTGCAAGAGAAAATGTGTCATCACATCACAACACATCACAGAACATATCTTTGAACCGGGTGATTCCAAAATCAATTGCACACTAAAACTTATTGATGAGAGAGGTGATATTCATTGTAGTTATCAAAATTAGCCATGAATGGCGTTCAACTCTCTGTCTACTGTAACCGGCTGCGGTGACATACAGTTTTTTTCGCGGCTCACAACGAAAGTCGTTTGAGTCAACGTAACCTGTCCAATTTGTTAAGCTGCTGTTCCTTGATCATGCTCGAGTTTCGCACTCTATCGTTCTCTATTGTCTCTTATTTTACTGAATATCCCGCTTTCCACAAATACACATAGATTTTGAACCCCTGCCAGTTAGGGGTTCAAAATCGGCAAATTTATCGTCTTTCTTCTCCGCCTCGCGTTGCCTACGAGGGAATGAGGCAACGGCGCGATGGAGAAGAATGGAAACAAATTTACCGATTTGGAACACCAAATATTATGCATCCTATCTGAACTGTTATTCCTAGTACGCGTCTCACACCTTGATGCCTCGTTGTTCTCTTATTTTTAAGTGATATTTCGTCGTTGCAGAATATGTTTCAGATGGAAGATATATAGATTATAGGAACAGTTCAGTTAGGATGCACAATACTAATCGGTCCGTTGTTTAGAACTCCAAGTGTAAATCAACTTCTGTTCCGTGATCACTGAAGTTCCCCAGTTGATAGCTCACCACATATGCGGCCTGCTATTACAGAATCCTGTACTCTGTCGCCTTTCTGAACATCCCTGCTTCTCTCAATAGTCTTTCACAATTCCTCAAAATCAGCATGCCATCTCAGCTTATGTCCACTATACTTATTGTTAGTGATCTCCTGATGTTCGTTGTGTACACAAACCAAAATTTGCCATTACTAATCACTCGTGAGAACTCCAGAACCACAAAATCAATCATGAAGGTTCGATATGAGCATCAACCGAAATGCTTCGTGAGCTTTGTGATTACCCGTGCTTCTGTTCCTTGATCACTACCGTGTATCTTGGTTGGTCTCTGTGTGTTTTCCTTCCGCGTTCTACTCCCAACTTCCTCCACTCGGACGAAAACTGTTCTGTTGTTCTTAGCCGCGCTGTATGTATCTTCCTCTTCCTTGTGCTGATGCAAAGTGATAGAGCAAGGTAAAAGTTTTTCTGTGCTTTTTTCGCGTGAGTAATGGTAAATGTGAACGTAGCGCATATACATTGGAACATCACGAACGATCTATGATGACTCGATCATGGCGCAGTTGCCTTTATCCCATCGTTTCCTCGATGACTCACTTCATGGTCATTGATCCAGATCACAACCAACGGAGAGAATGTCTCAACTCTCGTAGATGACAACCCTGGCTCCACCCATTTCGGTGTTACACCTAGGGAAAGCATTATGAAATTTCTAACCTCCCCAATCTCTTCCGAGCTGTCGGCTATCGAAATAAGAAACGACCGCTCGGACAAGAATGGGGTGGTTAGAAACTTCATAATGCGTTCCCTAGTTGCAAGTCCCCTACACATACATACCTACTCATCCTTCCTTGTGATGACTCAACGTTACCGTTTTCGTCATTCTGTAAATCAGAGAGCGGGGGAAGTTTTGTTATTCCCCTCCACAGCTTCCGTCTCCTCAATGACTATCAGTCCCTGCAAGCAAGAACGTGCACGTAATAGTTGGGATGGACTTTAAGACTGGGCGGAGTCTCGTCCTTGTTTACAAGTCACCGTTCGCTTTCCCGCCAAATATAAAGATCAACTGATAGGCGCTTCTTCCTGCGGTTGGCCAGACCCATTAGATGATAAGCGTGCCCATTGAGTGTTCTCTGACCGCGTATACAGTAGCTGTGACCGTGCTAGGTTTCTAAATCAATAGCAACGTGCATTTCGCATTCGTCTAATCTCCGCGGCGCGGTTATCTCAACTAATACTTCTGAATAGGCCCATATGTCGTCATTCTTCTCCTAAGTGCAGTTGTCTGTCAGGGGTGCGAAAACCGCACGGCTGAAAGTAAGACGACAAATTTACCGATCAAGAACCCCTGATCTCTACAAGAGATTGACAAGCAGTCAAACTAGGTGAGAGCTGGATACGTTTAGTAACTATTAATTTGGAAAGCCTAATGGTGACAAATCTACTGTGATAGTTCTTTGCATACTGAAGAGACCTCTTAATCTTATTGTTAGTGAATAGATATGTGCGAGTTGTGCTGCCCATTGATTTCTCTCCGTGACCACCGTATCTTTGATAGGCACTTGTGTGATTCACTACACTTCTTGCAAAGTCGTCTGCAGAGAGCCCTTACACTCATTTTCAGTGCACGGGGGGTAAGTGAAGGGGAGGAGAGTTGCTATTGCTCAATAGTCGGCTCCCTTGGACAGGATCTTGCACCTTGATGGTGACTCATTGTGAATCATCAATTTCTGCAGGTGAGGAATAAAAGCGCCACGGTCATTAGCGTCATAATCATGAATTGGAACCTTGAGCCGTGAAATGATGGCGCAGCTCTTCATTTCATCATTACGACACAAATTCACATCTTGCCGTTCGCCCATTTCCGCACCATCTCTGGATAAATCCCTTCGTTTGTTGTCCATGTATTTGTTTTCGCTTAGTCAACGCGGAACCTAACACATTTCGTTACCGGAACGTCCCGGTCGCGAGCAGAGGGCCGTCTTTCGCAACATGTCACGATTGTTTCTCTTTCAGATTGCGCAGACAAGTGCTCGCCCTCAATGAACGCTCTGCAGATATGCGGCTGCAATACTATACAGGTGAGAAAGTATGATTGGTGAGCGCCTTATCAGAAATGGTCAACAAATCAATAACCATGACTTGCCGGTGATAGAAATTAGTATAGGTATTCGTATCTTAAAAAAAGGTTTCTGAATTAACTCCCGGCACCTTGATGACTATATTGAGAAATATGAGTGTAACTTTTGCAGCACTTGTTAGAAAACGGTTCGCCTTTTTCACCAGACAGAAATACGGATAATGAAGCGAATAACATGCTGGAGAGTGCGATTCAGGAGAGGACGGAGATCGAGAGTAGGTTTCTTCGGGAATATGATGCATCCTATCTGTACTGTTATTCCTAGTACGCGTCTCACACCTTGATGCCTCGTTGTTCTCTTATTTTTAAGTGATATTTCGTAGTCACCGAATATGTTTCAAATGTGAGAAATTAAGACTAGAGCAATACTTCAGTTAGGATGCATAATATGAACAGTTGGATTCAGAGTTGGCAGAATGACTAAAATAGTGCCAGCCCGTCTCTCTGTGTTCTCCATCGTGCGGTCGTCCCTACGCGCCTGCCACGACCTCACGATGGAGACAGACGGAAAGACGTAATGCACTATTTTATTCACTCTGCGCCAACCCCCTGGTTGGATTCTAAATCGGTAGTAAAGTGCATTTCGCATTCACCGAATTTCAGCGAGTTGATTAAACTAATGACAAATGTATTTTATTACCCATTTAGAAAACGGATGAGAAACAACAATTGGGGATCGTTTTGAATCGAGACCAAGCACTTTCAATTACGGTGTGCTGCAATTCACCCTGTCGCGTTGACAATTATTTCATTGAGCACTGTCCGCATGAACCTTTCATCACTGATTTCAATCAATATCATTGCAGGAGTGCAGAAAATCGCCCGTCTGCAGCCCCGAAAGCTCTTCTTGGAGAGCAATGAGGAGGCAGAAGTGAACATACGGAAGAAGTAGGCCCTTTTTCAAAAATTTTTAATGTTGACAGTGAAGGCGCGTATCCTCAGGTTTCAACAACTTGCGCGGTACTACTACCTGCGTGGAAATGATTACTTGTTCAAGAAAACAGTGGAAGAGTAAGTGATATGAATCGCAAGAATACAACAGTGCGTGTATTCAGGTCGGTTGTGAAGGAGTGGATAGTACGCGTCGAGGTAAACGCGGAGGATGGCACGGGCTATGCAATGTGAGCAGGCCTCTGACTATCTGAATCGGTAGTAGTGCGCATTTATCATTCGTTAATTTACGCGGAGCGGTTGTCTCTACGTTCGATAGACAACCTGTCCGCGTGGATTAGACGATTAAACGATGCATTTTACTACCGATTTAGAAACCCGCTCCCCTATCTCAATAAGTAAAGGAGTGGGAGAAATGTCATGGAATCAAAATGACATTCCTGCAGCATTCGGTGATTACTTCAGTTACTGGGACCGCGCCCCGCCAGCTCTGGAAATTAGGAACGAAAACGCCACTGAATACATCACATCGTTTCGCGAGAGCTACCGCTTGAGGTATCGACTGGGATCTCTGTTTATAATAATTTCGTTGTCGTGGATAAATGTTTTTCCTGGTGTTGCCATAGCACATTTGATAAAACAAAAATTCACAACAAAGCGTGAAAATGCCTTATTTTATTGCAGAGTTCTTGCTCTGGACAAGACAGAATTCATCCCATTTATTGGAAGGAGCTCTCTTCCTTTTGAAACGACTATCTACGAAGAGAACGAAGACGAAAACCGTCAAGATGAGATGGAAGAAGGGCCAGTATCTGCAGAGCTTTGCATATTGGATTTTTGTGATTACTAAACGTTCAGTGATTATTTTAGAAGCGTCGGCTACATAAGGTGCAGGAACTTGAAGTTGGTGGAACTTAAGCGCAAAGGAGTATGTTGGTATGCATGTAGCCCGAACTATTTTGTTGTTTAAGCGCCACGATGATAAGGACTGCTCGACGAACTGCGTCGTCTTTACAAAGCACAACGTGGTAAGGAACTTCATTCCCACTAGGAAAGGGATAGGAGTCGGTCCCCGTCGGTCCCAATGACTCTTCCACAGAGGAATCAAACGGATCGTCTTTTAATTGAATCCGGCACCCTATTTGGCCAGGGGGGTGCCTTCCGACTCAAGACTGGTTGATCTACCAATGAGCTTAACCCTGTGACTCTTTAATGGAGATCATGGGATCCACGGGGCTAGGCCATGTCTCTTTACACCTCGCTTGCTTTTCGAAAAGCCAGCAAGGATCCAATAGGGAAACTGTTTGATGAATGGTCCGCCTAGCAAATTGCTTTAGCCTTCTGATGCTTTCCACGAAGATTTTTCCGTTTCAGGCTCTGGAGAAACGTGGTGAGGTGAATAGAACGAACGAGAAGCAGCTCTATTGTCTGAAGACGCGCTGCGATTTGAAGTTCAACTTCCACTCTAAGGATATTTCCATCAAAATTGGGGTAAATTGATAGCTTCGTATTAATGATCGAAGAGGTTTTGCTTCACTAGTGCTTTCCCAAACGAAGCATACATCATTGCGCAAAACAAACTCAAAAATTATAAAATCAGCATCATTTTCGCAACATTAAGAGAAAGGAAAGAGACGTGAGTCTATCGAGGAATGTCGTGGGTATCACTCTTTCCTTCGGCGCGTTATGATATCCCTCCAATTTTCTCGGGGTGACGCATCAGCTCCGCCACTGATATGATAACTGGCCAGAGTAGGTGTGGTTGGTGTCTTCCCGTGATCGAATGTATCTCAAAGGTTGACAGTAGGGGTCGCATTATGGAACGTTATTGACAGCCGTCCGTTTCCAGCAGTCTAAGTTCATTCTTAGCGGTAGGACTGGAGTTAGACGGCAGTCAATAATGTTCCATAATGGGATCTCTAGTTGACAGTGGCCCCAACGAAGGATTATTTTTATTTCAGACTAACCGGACCATTGTCTCCCTTCCTTTTTGTGCAACTCAGAATCCATCCCAGTTCAGAGCAGATCTCTTTCCACTGATATGGTATGTGGTAGTTTGTACCTTTTTGCGTTCCCATTAAATCTGAATAAAGAGTGGAAAACTTTTAGCTGCCCAAAGCCTTTCAGGTCTACTCTGACGGAGTTCCACGGTCGATCGACGCTAGAGTGGAGACACGTGCTTCCGTTCATTCGCCATCTGCGCTCGTTCCGTTACAATGTCGCCACTCCACCGTGAGTTCGAACTAACACGTGGTCCATAGAGACCGTGAATTGACTCAGATATTGACAGCCATTCATTTCTAACCGTCGAACTTCATTCCTAGCGGTCATCTCTCCCTTCGCAGAAACAACTGCTAGGAATTAAGTTATACGGCTAGAAATGAACGGCTGTCAATATCTGAGTCAATTCATGGTCTCAAGTGGTCAGGGCGTCCTGACCGGTTGCACCATATTCCTCGCTAGATGATCCCTTCCCTAACATTGAACTGATTCTCTATTGCAGTTTGACCGCACACGAGGAACACACTGCACAATATCTGCTCTTGAGTAGAAGGTTGTATGATCACGTCAATGACAACCGGAAGACGGAGTACAGCAGAGCAGACCGAGAAGAGGTATCTCCTAGGGTGTCACTTTCTGGTATTTATTGACAGCCGGTAATTTCTAGTCTTCTAAGTTCACTCGTAGCGGTCGTCTCTGCGAAGTGAAGGACGACCGCTAGTAATGAAGTTAGACGGCGAGGAGGTGACCGGCTGTCAATAAATACTCGAAAGCGACACCCTAGTCCTTTACTCGAAGCGATTTCGACCATCTAGAGATATGTATTGACTACTTCAGACCGAAGCGAGCAAACGAAAAATTTAGATAGCCCTAACCTTATGTTTAGGGCTAGATTCCGCCATCTATCGGCTTGTTTCAGGTTTTGAGTGCGGTGTTCGGACAAGAAATACCAGATCTAAGCTACTGGCCGCGGGATGGATGCGTTGACGCTGCTATCTTCATTGGAACCCTGAACTGGATGTTCTACGAGAAAGACTTGCGTGGAAATGTCACCATCACGGAAGATGACTTCACAATGAATTGCGTAGTAAGTACTCGCCCACTTTATTTCGCTACGGTTTCTAAAACAATAATTCTGACTTCGACAATAATTGAAATAGCAGCTCCTCGGAGATTAACCTAATGAGGAATGCACGATTTCCCGTTTTGAAACCCTCTGTATTCAGCAAACATGCACAGTGCCATCGGAACATCGTGGACATTGCCAGCAGGTAGAAGCTTGGCATTTCATTTTCTTTACAATATTTCTAACTTCAGGGCTACACTGAGCTCAAATTCAACCTCTTCGAGTGCATTGCCGGCGTTGGAAATGTTCGTGTTTTCGGCGGATTTTGTTCTTTATTGTGTTTCATTTTCAGAAGGCAAAGACAGGGATATCATCCGACGATCCTAGAATCAGTCTCTTCTCCCAGCAGTGAGAATTTTGACCCTGAATAGTAGACATCGTGATTCGCCTCATGGTGTGCATGTCTTTTCATTTTCGGGTGGTTGTCTATCACTTACGAGAGATAACCGCTCGACAAGAAAAATGAAAAGGAATAAACTTCGTGAGGTGATATGCGATGTCTACTAGATGTCTCCTACTCCGGAAGACACAGCTGAACGAACCGAACTATTTTCAGCCGATTCCAGTCCGTTGAACCGTTAAATTTCGCAATTGATGAACAAGTACCTGAAGGCCAGCGGGTCATCAACCTCATGGACGAAGCTGCGAAGCTGCTTCTTCCCACTTCTACTGCACATAAACGGAGAAAAAGAAAGGCGAATCCCTCAAATGCGGACTTTCTCCCTCTTTGGACCATCCCAGAGACCGACGCTTCCAATTTCGGACGCCCAGCCGCTGAGCCTCAACAGGTTTGTCGATATTTCGTGCATAGGAGGTGTGCAACGTGCGGCCTTAAGGTCGCGAGTTCACAAGTTACTCACGAGGCAGTCGCTCACGGTAAACGATTCGAAACTGCAAGAAAACAAGTGTGTTTTGTCTTGCCCACTACCGCTAATGGGCAGGCCAATGCCGCAGCAACTGCCGGCTGCTACACTCCTCAAATAGATCGCTATGGCACATCTTCACAGCCATCTTGCAGCAAATGTGCGCTGCTTATTTATAAAAATCTTTTTATGATTACTCTTTTAGGGCCGGATGAACGCCACTGTCGTCCCAGCGCATATGAAGACATGAAAGTGACACTGTCGAACGTGGGTTCATGCACCTATTTTATAATCAATGCCATTTAGCGTGATCATGCGACCACATCTGGAGACCTTTCCGTTAATACTCTGCAATACAATACGCACAAATCTCTTGGCCAGTCGATCTTCAATAACCATCATTCTTTCTTCACGGCGCAGGAAAGCACACAAGGTGCGCTGCTTCAAAATTGTTGTTTCTGAAAACAATAAAAAAATATTCAGATGTGCTTGATTCGACATTCGTCTCCCCAGGGCCATACAAGCCAAGTCGGGTCATTCATGGTGCAAATCCGGAGTTCTGCATGGACCAAGGTCCACTGCAGAGCTTCGTCAATCACAAACTGCACCAGAACTCCAGTGAAGATGCCCCTTACCAGCCGCAGGGATTCCCACAGATGAAGGAGAGTCGTAAGCACAAGATTGGAGAACACTTCGACTCTCCGTCGCCGAAGACCCAGCCGGACGTTCCCGCCGATCCCGGCTGTTGATCCTGACTTGGTCTTTCGCCGTAGGATTTGACTGGAAACTAGGGTTTCCAATTCGGGAGTAGAGTGCATTCGTCTGTTGTCTGGTTCTCGAGGGGCGATTGTCTCATTCATGCAACAGACAACCGCTCCTCGTGAATTAGACAACAGACGAATGCACTCTACTCCCGAATTAGAAACCCTACTGGAAACCTGCATCAGAATTGTCCTGAACTTGTTATCGAAGACTGATTCCATGTTGACTTCATGCCAAATCCATATGCCGTCATTGCATTTTCTGTCAGCTAACCTTCAATTCGTCGTGTACTTGTCATTTTCTAGATGTATCTATTGAATTTTTTTTTGAATAAATTTAGCCGTAGTTCTCATAGAATAGATAATTGGATAGATGAGATTTGTAGATTGCTAGATTGTTGTTTTTGTGGCTTTCAACTTTCAAAAACCTCATACAAAATCCTGGAATCCTTGAAAATCTTTACCTATCTCACAAATTCATTTCTCAGTTCCCTGTTTAATCGTAGTTTTGTCTCTATAATTGATATCCGGTAGATATTGAGGGTCTAGTCCAGTGGAAAAAACAATCGAATGCCTTTCATGATTTTTAAATGCTCACTTACAACGTAGATACGGAAAACTTGCCACCTCTTGTATGACGCTCTTATTAGGGTAGGCAAAGCGGCACTATTTGGTGCCGTTTCTGTGCCGTACTCATTCGTACCGTTTCTCTTCCATGCGTTCGGTCTATAATGCGAACAGAACGTTCGCATAGCAGAGAAATTGGACGAATGAGTACGGCACAGAAACGGCACCAAATAGTGCCGCTTTGCCTACCCTAGCTCCTACGAATTCGTCGCAGGCCATTTTGTTGTGCACTGTATCTGTCCTCCTTCTGTATTTACTGCCCCAGTTGCTCATACGTACACACTCTGTATTTTCATGGCGATTCACACGCTTTTTCTCAGAAGTTGGAAATAACCTTTTACAAATTTCCAATTAAAATACGATTACATTAAGCAAATTATTTTAAATCGTGCAGTCTTTGAATAAAAAACATTGAAATTGTTGAAAAAATACCCTATTAGTGAAACAAAAATGCTTGGAATATGCTAGCTACAAAAACAACTATGATAAATCAGTTGAAGTTATAATTACTTCGCCCGTGGCCAGGTGGTTCTTAATGATCAATAATTCCTGAACGTGAAAACTAATGATTGCGTTAGTGTACTGTTGTTTGTGCCTATTATGCATTCTAACTGAATTCTTATTCCCGGTATGACCGTTATGTTTTTGGCTGTACATCACTCCCTTATTTTGCGTGATATTTCGCCAATTCTATGACCATGTCAGTTAGCATGTGCTTCACGCCGACTACTTATTGGAAAACAGGGTCCTGAGCAACAGATCAGTTGGGAAGTATAGCGACGACGTTATAATTCACGTAAAATGAGTTGAAAGCCATACTCTCCGCATTGCGCAGGAAATCTATCAAGAATCCGGCTAATGGGAGAGTGCGAAGGGCGAAATCGAGATAGGGATCGTACTCGGTATATCAATTTGTTTGGCACGAACAATAGACAGTAAAATCTTTATTGGGTATGATTTGAGGTCGAAAGGAAGCTTCGGGCGTCACTGACAGCATTGTCAGGAATGGAGAATCGAGTGAATAATGGACGACGAACGGCTTTCAGTGCGGCCGGATTGTTCACAGTGACAATTGCAGACCAGACAATTGTTACGGTGGACACGACGCAAATTGACACGCACACGAGTGTCTCTGAAACAATAAAACATGGTTGAGCTGAATTTAAATCATTAAAAACATATTAGATTTTTGAAATCATCGAAAATGTTCATTGGAATGAACCAGCAGTTCGAAATCGGTAAATTTGTAGTCGTTTCTGTTTAGTAGAGACTAGGGTTTCTAAAACGGTAGTAAAGTGCATTTCTCATTCGTCCAAACCACTCGGAGCGGTTGTCTATCGCTCGTAGAGACCACCGCTCCGCGAAGATTAGACAAATGAGAAATGCACTTTACTACCGTTTTAGAAACCCTAGTAGAGACCTCAATACGAATACAATTCTATGCAGTGTCAAGGTATCATATTCTCTTTCTCTAATTCGCTGCGGGTGGATGCCTGTGAGAGGCGACCACTCGGATTGAATTAGAGAAAGAGAATGCCTTTTTCATTCGAATAGTATTCGTTTGGAAGTGTCAATTGTCTTTCAGGGGATATGATGACAGAATGATTTTGAACCCTAGTATGAACCTGAATATGGTAGAATATGCAGAACAGAGAGCATGATTACAAATATCGGAACGCACAATGTCATACAAGCAACAACGATCTGCAACACTTGTAAAGTGATATATTGTATGATCTTTTTTGAAAATATGTTAATTTAAACAATTTTAAAAAATTTCAAATACCTGCATGCATCAGTGTATTAATAACCATACTCCTTTGATAAACCTTGGTTTGCACGCTCATGGTTGAGGTCTGAAAGTGAATCAAACTCGAGCAAATGTGAGATGCACGAACGTGTGCGTTAATGGTTGCCAAAGTATGTATGCTGAGAACAAAAACGAAGATCCCAACGTAGATTCCGTTCTGAATCAATTCAGTTCAACTTATCATGTCAACGCGTAATTTTATCATCATTTTCAGCGTTGTCATTTTTTCAATGTACTGAATCGATTAAGCGAAAACATTTGGCAGATTCGGAAACAACAAACTTACCAGTAGAACTGAGAAGATGAAGATCGGAGCCACTGGAGAATGCATATCGTACAATGACCATGTCATCTTGCAATCAATTAGCCAATGCAGCGCCCGATATTGCTGAACACTGTATTCTTCAAGCTTGGCATTCTAATCGTTATATAAAGCAACGGTCTATTGGTAGGGCGGGTCGAAAATCCCTAGGGTAGGAAATCCAAGCAAAATTAAGACAGGAAAATGTACTTTTGCTTGGATTTCCTATCCTAATTATTAGACAATTGCCTGTACCGTAATATTATTGTTCATAATCCAATAGCCTATGACCACCGGAGGTAGCGACCCCAAGGTGGACAGTGGAATGATTAAGTTCGAAAGTCGAACGGTTCTCTGAAAGGATGGTTAAACAAGGAGGGGAGTCTTGAATGACTTGACTCAATTTTGCCCAGTGGTTGGATGGAAGCAAAAGTTGATGACGAAGAAACACTCCGAGCATCCCGCCCGCACAAAATTCATCCACCGCGACGATGACAATGCACTGAAGCGTTTATAAATTATTTAAAATTATTATTATGTAGCAATATTATTGTTTATAAATTACATAATAGTAAATTATTTTTACAACTCTCTTCATCATTTGTTAAAGTACCTGTCCACACAAAAAATTACCCCCTTTTTTAATCTCATTTTCCGAACTAACGAGGCGCCAATATCATGTTATCGAAAATAAAAATGACCGGAAGTCTTTCCGTGGCCTCTGGCGAGCGATCAAAGGTACAACCCTGATGTGCTTGCACTTGAGATTCAAATCGGATTTCGCGGATACTGTAGCTTTGG
>JACMIF010002584.1:0-17445 GCA_014805445.1 Diplogasteroides magnus | reverse complement strand
ATTTTCGGTCCAATGGTCAAGAGCATCTAACATGAGAAGTTCAGTGGATCTTTTCTTTCTAAAACCATACTGTTCGTCTGGGATGATTCCCCGTAATTCACACATTTTGATGAGTTCTAGAGAGAGAATATTTTCAAACACCCTGCAGAAGAAGGAAGTAATTGAAATGGGACGATAATTAGAAGGGTCAGAGAAGGGAGGCTTCTTTTTGACGGGAGTTACAATAGAATGTTTCCCTTGGGTGGGAACGACGGAATGTGCGAAACTGAAGTTGAATATGTGCTCTAAAGGGCAGGCTAGGGGAACTGCAATGTTTTTGATGAATGACATATCTATATTGTCTGGAGTTCTACAAGCAGACTTTTTCCATCTCTCAATATGCCTACATATCTCTTGTCTGGTGAAAACAAGAGAGAATGGGGAAGGAGGGGATGAAATATGAGAGAGTGAAACTGGAGGGAGAATACCGTTGTCTAAAGTGAATGAGGAAGGGAATTCTTCAGCCAAGAGATTTGCCTTTTCTTTGTCTGTTATAGCAATGGAACCATCGAGCCTTTTGAGCCCATCTGCAGATGGAGAACATCTCCGACTTCCTCGAGTCCGCCAAGGTGTACGGCGTGCCGGAGATCTCGGCATTCCAGGTACTTGCTGTGTTTAGCATATGCAACCGTACTGGAAAATTCAAGTGTACTCAAAAATTCCCTACTCAGACCGTCGACCTGTACGAGAACAAGCAGTGCTACAAGGTGATCGAGTGTCTGCGCGCTCTCGCCGGAGTTGTGAGTTTCATTTGTTCCGATGTTCATTCAGATTCCTACTGTCGCTAAACGACGTAGGTCCAAAATCATTGAATTATGCAGTTTTCGTCAAAAAATAGAGTGGATTAGCAAGATTAATCGTTCCGATAAACTGCCCAGTCCGCTTGCGTTTTTGCCGCATTCCGTTGTTTACCAGTGGCCAATCTCGCTAACCGGCACAAGTCCAGCCGGCTCGTTATGATCGCCCGTCTCACATGGCCGATCTCAACAATTCCAATCTCTCCTTTCTTTCTCTGCGCCCTCTCACTGCTCCCTTATCTCTTTTTCTCGTCGTTTCACGGGGTGCCTATAATGTTTTCCTGTAGTGGTCCCCCAAATCCTGGTGAGGTGTACGGCGAACCTAGAATATATTAGAATAGGCCGGCATTTACTCAGTCATGAGAGGTTCGTGAAACAAACGTTGAGAAAACATATGAGAGTCTCGAAAAGCTTTTCATAACGCATCCAACAACTATAACAATCGCGTGAGTTTAGCGATACTCTGAGTACATACTCATAAACTATTTCCGGGACATCTAAACAAACATGTACAATAACGAACTACTCAAATGAGGTCCTAAAACTTATTTTGACATTCATGGATTACTGTAGTCTTTGAAGGTTATTCTCGTACGTACAAACATGAGATGTCCTTTATGGTGTCAATGTAAATATTTTGTGCGTGTCTTAACGCCAATTCTAGAGACTACGGTAACTCTTTTCAGGCGCAATCGAAGAGCGCCCCGGGCGTCGAATTTCCGCCGTGGGTGGTCCATGTGGCGACGACGCAGCCTCGCGCCTTCTCGGAGTCAGTCATGGGACGCGGTTAGTGTGTTTCACGCGTTGCGGCTAGGCCGTACTTATACTTATGAGTCTAGTGTAATTGGATCGTGTAAACGTCGGAATTTTGTGAATTATCAAAATCGATTGCTTTTGGATTTGGAAAATAACAATTTTGTTTTCAGGCGAGATGGTCCTTCCTCTTCAGTACGGCACGAACAAGTGCGCCTCGCAGAAGGGAATGCGTACGCAATTGGCATGGCGCACCCTAGGTACGATACTTTTCATCTTTGTCATCATTCCGCATTGGGGAACTCTCTCGGCGCCATCTCAAAGCTGGAGATATTACACGTGTTCATTGAGAGAACCAACATTTTAATGGAGATCCTGGTACCGGAAAAGTCGGAATTTTTTAAAATCCCCATAAATAATCTTTTATTACGTTAAGTAAAATAAAAAAAATTTCAGGGAATCAGACAATCTTCACATACCGTACTTCTCGAGATATTGATCTTTGAACTTTTTGTTGGTGGAATTTACTCAAAAAATCATAACTCCTTTCAAACTTAACCATATGAGCCCAATTTTCTCCACAACATGGATGGTTCATGCGCCATCAAAGCGATCGCCTAACATCGCCATAGCCTTACGTTAATGAGAACGGCTTCAATTTTCTCTTTCTTGACATATGCCTTTTTTTTAATTCTAAGTGTCAATCTATCCATACGATTTTTTTCCAGAATGATATTCTGCAAGAAATCCCCTACTTTTTGCGAACCGGCCTGGACTTCCAACGTCGGGGCAAACTACAGTTATGAATTTTTGAAGATTGAATTCACGTACCGGTCACATACACCATAGTGGACTACCAGTACGTTCCTACATATTTATAGACGATGAATTATAGTACTTGAAGGAGCCGTAAAGGGAGATCTATTTGCATGCACTTTTGGGTATCAGTCTCTACAATTCCCCCACTTTCCCGTCGTCAGAGCGATCTACTCTGACAACGAGAGAGTAAGGGAATTAGAAAGACATATATCCAAAAGTGCATGCAAATAAATCTCCCTTAACGACTTCTTTGAGTCACTCACTCCGATGACCTCACAGCACTCAAATGACCAACACTAGTTGAAAACGGGAAACGATTTACATGACCATAACTTCCCAGAAAATGCTGGTAAAATTAATATTAGATATTCTAGGGATAAGTCTCGTACCACACTACATCTGACAGGTGGCAGAGCCTCCATCGACTACCTACCGGAATGTTTGCCTCAAAAAATCTGTTTTCGCCGCACGAAATCTAGAGTCACCAAACCTGGCAGGAATATGGGTAATCATGGGGAAAGTTTTTGGTGGTTGGAAACATTTTGATTCCCGGTATTACGAAAGATAGTTTAGGATCAACCCAAAATGACATTTTTGGCTATAACTTTCGTAATACCGGGAATTAAATATTTGCATCCACGAAAAATTATCCCCGATGATTAGTCCCCCCCTCCCTCACATTACTGCGAGATTTGGTAGCTCCAGCAAATTTGAGAGCGCACAGTCGTCAGACAGATGGAATGTGTGTACTCGAAATATCAAGTTGGTTTCCCACAATAATACAATAATAACAGTACTCAAGTACTGTAAGTGTTATAGGTGCAGACTAATATTCCACTATGGTGTAGGTGACAGGTACTTGAATTCAGTCTTCGCAGCTTTACAGCTGCGAAGCACATGGAAACAAATGTGGGCATTAATATAATTACACTGTCCATCACAAATGGCTTGCATCTAACAGTGCTCTCCAACATCTAAGCTCAAAAAATCATCAATCAAAGATCGATGGTTGAGACTCCCAAAGTACGCGACGATTTACATCGTTACATGATATTTGCCTGATATTTGCATGTGATCACTTGATTTCTTTCCCTCCTTATGTTGATTTCGGATGGGTGTGGCCTGATCTCCTCACTCTTTCGTATTTTCTTCTATCGGGTGGTCGGTTCGTCCATCTGGCGACCTCTCAATGGTCATCTATCGGTTAGTTCTTCTTCATTTTTCTTGATAAAAGAGATTCTAAAATTAAATTAATAGCTCTTAAAAAGGTTAAAACATTTCAGATTGATCCTCATTTCGCTACTTTTTCTCTCGTACTGCAGGGCCAACGATCCGCGGAGTTTCTTCGGCTGTGGCAAGAATAAGGTATACTGTGTGTCGAAATGCGATTACGGTAGCTGCAAGTGCGATTACGGTAGTTCCAAGCGTGGCTAGTGTACCCAATAAGTGGTTACGGTAGTGATCTAATACTGGTTTCATGTATCATCGCTTCTGATCTCTCTGACTCTGCTGCTTCTGTTGTTCCTCTCTGCTCTCCTACCGTAGTGTTCTGGCTCTAAGCAGGCTTTTCCGCCCGGGACAACTCCCAATATCGATTACTGCTCGCACGAATGGGATCATTATAGAAATGGGGGGGGGGGGGGCGGGAAAAACCCCCCCCCCCCGCTTCCTGTTTGTTGGTAGTCGCTAAATCTCTGGTTCCATCACCTGGGCCCCAGGTCCTGGGGATTAAATTATTTGTAACTTTATCCCAAAAGTCTCTGCCAATCCCATTCTCTCTCCCTGCCACCTGTGATTTGACACAAGTATTCGCAATGCATTACAATATCCTTATCAGAACATAAGCTCTAGAGATCAAAGCTAGCCTTCGATTAGTCTTTGACATTATTCGCGATTTCCCCTCGGTGCTTGATCTGATGTATCCAGTCCTCCGAAGAAGCATTACAGATTGTTGATTCTTAGTCCCCTTCTGGAGGGGATTCCATTCGATCCAAGTGACGTGATGCAAATATAGCGAATCATTTTGATCTTACAATAGAAGCCACATCAGACATCGTAAGATTTCTCGAGATGTATCAGCGCTTCGTGCCATTCTGGAGTCAACAAGGGGGTGGGGGATGCCTCCTTTTGTTCCTGGATTGACATGACACATTTCACACACACACAAATAACAACCAAAATTGGAAGTTATTTTTTGGGAATACCTCCTTGAAGGTATTGATGTTGACACTGACATCGGTTATAAGCTTCACCCGGAAGCAGAAGCCTTGCTCCTTGAGTCTCTTCAGGACTGAGAGGAGGTCGCTCTCAGGAGAGATTAGTAAGGGCTTCTGTAGTATCAGGAAGTCTAATATGGCTTCTGGTTTGTTTTCGGCCCGTTTCCCGCACGAATTTTTCGCACTTAGCGCCCTGGGAGCTATTTTGCACGGAAGTTGATTTATTCAATCTCCATATTTTATATTCCGAAAACGACTTATCGAAGACCACCTTTGATACCCAGCTCTTGTGCTATCATTCAAATATATATTGTATGGTATTGTATTCCGAATATCTCTTATTTTTCTGAAGAACGACTACAAAGTCCGAACTCTTGTGGTTAATGTATGAAAATATTATTCATACCAAGATGATATTCGGGTACGAACACTCCAGCCGGCCGGTGACTATACTCTTTCGCTTCTCTGACCATCAAATGTTTCAACGACTTTCAAATTGGTCTATATATACGAATAATCTCATATAGGTAATGTCTGCATTTGCACAACGCAGATTGGTGGTAATCAACCACCATTTCTCCTTCCCGGAGCTGTTGGCAGTTTGTATTCATTAACTGTCTGGAATAGCAACGAGAAGTTCTCCAATTGAGCTTTCCGTTGAATACAAATGCGTTTGCGCAGTAAAATACACCGAATTTGTTCGTTATTGTGTCTGCAGAAATCTCCTCTATGAACCGAAAGTTCTTCTTTTCAATCGCCTCGATCAACCCTTCTGACTATCATTTCCGAGAGATAAAACCCGACCGGATGCTCAGGGACTGTAGTAATTTCATGCTAAACAGCCACCCCTAATTGTGCCTCGTTGACTTCCCAGAAGCATCGTCATGTTTTGATTAGCCCATGGCAAAATTTGCTTTCATCACGCATTTCATAGTGCGTGCGTCACAAACATTGTCAACCGCCAGCAAAATACATAGGTCAACCGGAATACCAAAACACCTGCACCCCGTTGTTCCCAAAAATAGCAGTTTTGTTATCTATTTTAATCACTAACCAGTTTTCCTACAATGCGAATTCATTTATTGAGCAGACACCGTAAAATTGCTTGAATGGCAATTATGTCAGGCAATTTCAATATTGCTTTCCTACTGTCAAATGAAATATTGCGCACACATGCTTCTTCATGCCGATATATGTGCATGTTTCAATCCATCTGCTATATATGCCTCTGAGATACAAGCTATCCTATTGCGGATAAGCCCAGTGTGTGTAAAAAAAAGTACAGCAATATCTGCTTTTTAATAGCACATACCTATTTTCTGTGTGTGTTCCATTTTTCGTAGTTACCCCTCACGCTAAGTTTCGTCCATCCTTCAGTTTTCATGACGGAAAGTTAACATTCTGCAAAGCAGATGTTGTAGCGTCGGTTTAAAAATGGCTGGCTGTACGGGGGTAACTTCTTTCGTCCTTCTGTCACTCCGTGTCTTATGTCCTGTCGCATGTACTCCGTATCGTCTCCTCGTCTGTCGTCTCTCCATCCGCCCACTCTCTCGTCTCATTTCCTTTACTCCCTCCGTACTCGTCAGTTCACCTGTCGCCGCACACAGGTGAAAGGCGGGTATATATAGGGCAGCGTATCAGTAGGCTTCCGTAGTATGGTAGGCAGTTTGGTTACCTTTCGGCATATGTTTCGTTGGTCTTATACATTGGAGGATATGTGAAGCATAGCCGATAATGTCATCATTCTTCCAATCATACTTCGATGTACTGAGAAAGTGATGAGGGCATTGTTATCCGCTCTGTTACTTTATGACTGCAGTACGCCATTGGTCTAATCTTAGTTCAGTTCTAGTCCTCTTTAACATGGAGTAGGCTAAAACGCAATTGAGGTTAGGCGAATAAAAATGTACTTTGCCGTTAAATTTCGAAACCCTAGTCTGTCTACAGCTGCTTGTCTCCTACTTCTTCTTCATTGCATTAGCTCTAGCGCCGTGGCTACAGTATCGCAACTCTGTACTTGTTGTTATGCTATTGTAACTCATGGAAATGATGCTAGTGTAAACATTTATCAAAAACAGTAAAGAATGTGAAATTCATAACTGTTACATCGAAAGATTCCTGGTCTCATAGTCTCTAAGTTGAAAGCGTTCGAGAGTATTATTCATGTAAACCAACACGATATACTGACAACGAACACTTCATCTTACGCCTGTGATCTCTGTGCTCTCACGAATTCACTTGCTATTTCATCGTTTCTCTGAATAGCAGTCGTGATTTTGTATGGGTTTCAGGCACAGTATATAGAGGCGGACTTTCAAGTAATTTTACATGAATAACAGCGCTCGTCCTGTGTTCCTGTTCAGTCCAATCACTGTTCCATGTTGTTACCTGATGTTAGAGATATGTATATTGTGTAGTAAAGGCCTCTCTGCATGACGAGACTGTAATTCCCTGTTATCCGCTTATTATGCAAACTGCTCCTTGTGTTCATTGGTATTTTGTAGAAAAAGGAGGGGGAAGAACAATTGGTGGGTACGCTGTCTTTGTATTGTCTCATCTCTTCACTCTCTCATGCATACCATGGTACCAATCAACAAAAACTGAATGTTCTCCGTTATATCGTCTTGGCATCATATTTCCTAAATTATTATTAGCATAAGCAATACGGCTATATTTATGTAATTTACGTAGGCAGTCTCAGTACAATCCCTTCATCTGATTGATGACAGCATATAAAAAGACGGTCGTCTTCCATATTTCTGTTCGCCCACGCATAGTGCCGCCCGTAGTACAAGCACACGTGCAATATTGTATGTCGTGTCAGTGTATGTTATGTGTTCCGGCTGACAAATAGGACTAATTGCGACGATTGTTAGTCCATAGACATACCAGGTGCACAGGTACACAGATTCGATGAATATGTCCGATTCAAATCATCACCAAAGAGCCTTAATCCAAACAGAACTACTATACCTGGTATGCTCCTTACGTTTTTTGACTCACAGTGTTTTGCTCTCATTTTTTGCGTGCTATTTCGTCCTCTCTCTGTCTGACCGCTGTCACTGATGATGGATAAGTTTCAACTTTGAGATATATAGGCATGAGTAACATTACAGTTGAAATGCATAATATAGCTTTCCTCCCTTGTGTATATCTCGTGCATTGACCACCACACAATGTTACCATTAATAGCCACACACACCTTCCAAATCTCATTAGGTGCAGTATTATCAGGCAATATTATTCATCCTAGATCAACTGCTATAAATGTAATACAAGCTTTCCGTTTTTAGACCACTGTGCTCTTACTCTCTCACTTTTACATACTATTTCGCCGTTTCTCTGACATGATGATTTCACACATACTTCAACAATGGTATACAGGTTCTTAGTAACATATTATTCCGCTTCATCGCACCTATATTCCGCTAGTGCAGGTAGTTGCAAGAGCTCTGATTGGACGTGTGGCCTGACCTGTTCTACGATCATTGGACTGTCCTTTAGTGACTTGATGTGTTGTACGCATAGTTGGAGAATTCGAATTCTGGGTAGCAATTTGAGTGTATGATAAGATCAGTCCACAATGACTGTCCACTCGCGATTGACAGTCCACATTAATTGCATCTTGAACCGCCAGGGATATGAGCTTTTATTACTCTATTATAGGGTGAGTGGGATAGGAATAAATACATCTGTCAGCTCACAGTGAAAGGTGTGAGCTGACAGATGTATTTAAAATGAACAAGACAGGAATTACTACCACATGGAAGAGGTGGAAATTGTGGCACTCTTATTTCTCCTTGTCTTTTCTATCTGTCAGATGGGAATTCCTATCGGGCGAAAGACAACTGAGCCATGGATCTTGCGATCTGATAATGGCATCTGTCCATGTCACCGTAATTGGGCAATTATCTTTCAACCTTTCTATCACGCCTGCCATTCTGTGTAATACGATTTCTGCACTGATTAGGACAGTATTTAAGTGACAATGCGGCTCAATAATCCGAATTATGCCCTGATTAGGTTCTCAACTTTAACCGGTAATTGGATCAGAAAGATTGATCCGGTTATCTGAGTCATGGATCAAATTAGCCGTCCAACATTGAGAAACAGACCATTTTGTCTCCATTAAAGAAGTCGCCCGGGGAGTCTGCGAGGCGCTTCACGCCCGGAAAATCAAGGATTTGCATAGTCGCAGAGAAAAACGCTTTATTGATTTTCCCGAAGAAGTGCCTTGCAGATTCCCCGAATGGCCTCTTAATTCGCTAATGCAATACATGTTTCGCGATTGGTAATTGATCATACCTCTTTATGCCCTCGTTTGCGTAAACGCATTTTCTAAAAAAATCGAGATGCCATTTTATTCAGCAGTATTTTTTAGATGTCGTCCCGATTCTTGGTCTCGCTCTGTATGTTCCTTCTCTTGACTATCTACCAAGTCGTGCAATCGTATCCAATGAACAGCGAACAGGGTGAGTATTTCATCACCTTTTTCGCAATCCGAGCATTTCGCCATCGATTGCGAAATCTGAGTGTTTCATCACATCGCTTGTAAAGTCAGTGTTGCTTTTCAGGCGAGGAATTCGTCCCAGTCGCAGATATCGACCTTCCACCGGCTGTGTGAGTCATCACTATAAATAAATAATGGTAGTATGGTGACTGAAGTATTTCGCAATATGCTGACTCTTACATTTATCGGTCATGAATTATCTATTATGCATCCTAAATGAACTGTTATGCCGACTACGCTCTTTATGTTTTTGACAGACCGATCCTCTCATTTTGCTTTCTATTTCGTCGTTTCTTTAACTTCCGCTCTTGATTCTGGATTTCAACGGTTAGGTACGTAGCCAAGGGCAGTAGCAGTTCGTTTGGGATGTAAATATTATGCATCTCGCGTTTTATGTATCTCAGACTTATATTGTGCTCTAAACTCGCGAATGAATCGACAATAATTTAAATAGTCAACGTATCCAAAAATTGACGTTAGAGTAAATATTTTTCAGACAAATAAAGCGCGATATCCGATTGTGTCTCATGCGTCACAACTGCTTCACGTCGGACCAAAGTGAACGGTAACCTCACGCCAAGATTCTAATTTTAAATCCCCTGATCTTCAGGATCCGCAACTACTTTAATCTGGTGGCGGATGTCATCAACTGACCGCGCCAACCGCAACGCAGACGATCATCCTCAAATCTTGGCCTCCTAACACACCTATAATCGACACTTTGGCCTTCCTCCAGTCTTATCTAAGTCTATCTGTGCTCTCCCGTGTTAAAATGTTATCCCAGCTGCGAAGAGATAGAGTAGGGATATGAGGAGAAACAGAGAAAACGAGATAAATTGGGGAAAACTATATCAGTATTATCATGTTGGGACAGTACACATAAATACGTCATTGGGAAGCATATTGTACTATTATTTCCGTGCTTGTATCAATCCATGTTTGCTATGCTAGATAAAGGAGAGTTGTTAGATTTTTTAAGTTGCGAGTCTTGATCACAGTATACCGCATCGAATTCCAGTATTTTCCAGGTAAACGAGGGACTTTTCAGAATTTTAGCACAACAGCAAAAAGCTCATTAATCGACTGATAATTGATGACAGAGTGAAGTCCTCAGAGACGCTGGGCTTTATGAAGATCGTGCTTGTCTCTGCCGCATTCTTAGGAATAACTATCTTCCATCCGTTGCACTCGAGTCGGGTTTGGATGATGCTTGAATATATTATTGCTGCAGTGTTGTTCAGTACATCCAGGTCACAAGTGACGGGTTATGTAGCAGGTGTTGTGTTATGGCACTTCAGATACGATTTGACATTTGATTTGCACGTTTTGTGTTTGCAAGAGCAGTCCTGTGGACTCCACAGTGTGGAGGTTCGCTGGTCGCTGAAATGGAGCAAAACATGTTTTGGGCTACAGGAAAAAGGCTTTGATTCACACTCTTTCGTCTCTTCGGAGTGATTATCTCTCAAATCATAAAGATAACATCTCGGAAGTGAAGGGCCTCAAGCTCAAATCTGAGCTGCAGGTGAAATTAATCCACAGCGCCCACGGTTCTCCCCACATCACTCTCTGTGGTTTCCGGGAGGCAGAAGTTGTCGAAACCCGAATACGCAAAAGATTATCGGTTGGGACACACGTGTTTCGACCAGGCAACCTGAAAATATCGAAAGGTGCAAGAGGTCAGAGCAGATGATTTTCGTGCAAGTGACGTCGACGTTTCCCAAATCACACCTTGCACTTATACCACGCGCCAAGTAAAGGAAGGGATTGAGAATGAGCCTTGAACGTCGTTCACTCTACGTAAAGCGTGCGTCAATCCAATTCGGCCTAAACGTGAATCAAATCAAAAGCCAAACAGCCCATCGACTCATCGGTGGGTGTACACGAACTAGAACGAAGCTATCCTCGTCCATTTCTCTCTCCGAACCCTGAGTTTTCATCTCTCAGGACGAAAGACAACCGACTAGGAGAGAGGATGCACACCAAAGCTGAGCCAAGGATTAGATCCAAGACGCAGAAATAACGAGGAGGAACTGGAAAGGCCGCGACGCATTTAGCATCGCGCGCGATATTATTAACAACACAGTTTCCTTTCGGCGAATGTGGATGGGATATATAGGACGAGCTCAGCCCTCCATGGACGTTTTCCCCTTTAGAATGGATCGTGTGCCGCGGACATTTGCCTTGGAGTAGTATCATAGAGAGTGCTCGTTTCATTATGATGGCGCAAATGTCAAAGCATAGCATATGCGCCATTGACCATGGCACATTCAGAAAAATATCGTCAACTCTGCTCAACTGAACATTTGTCCCGGAATTGGCAGTTGTACCTGCCAAAATTGCCAGCGTAGTGATGGTATTCTGAAATTTTGATGCAAATTGTCCGTGTCTATTCAGATCGCTCATTCATTTGCTTATATTTCCATTCAGATTGCCATGAGATCACCTCTAATAGTTCTTGCCATTGTAATCGCGGCAGTGGAAGCCGATCTATTCACGCCTTATGCAGTCAAAGTGCACGGATTCGTGCTATGTAACGATGTGAGAATTTTATTTTTTGGGCTTATTTGACTCACATCGCTCGCCAAGATAGTGATAGCTAACAACGAGCCGAGCATGAAACACGCCTTTATTTGTGAAACACACCAGAATTTGGATGGAATGGAGAAATATAGAAGAAGTTCATGGAGTTATTCAAATATCCTTCCTGAGCGCTTGTCCATGATGATGTGGAAGTATTTTTCAGTCGTATATCGAGGACAAGTACCGTCTGCCCATCGCCCTAATGGAACGAGACGGAGGAAAGGACGACACTTGGGACCCAGATGACGTCCTGAGCAATAAGGAGTTCAAGGGAGAGAATCTCAAGTTCGTTGGATTCGATCTCAACGGAGAACATTTTGAGGTATCTACATACAACACTATTTATTGAGAAAGATAATCTAAATTAGTTTAAAATAGGTGCTGCTATTTTAATCATTTACGGTGCATTCTTCATGTATAAACCGATAAAATTCGCACGAGAAAACATTGCCTTGCAGTTCAAGGAAATCCAGCCGTACATCCTCGTAGGACCCTACTGCACAAAAATCAATGGAGAGGTTAGATTAACCTTTATTTTTATTTCTTGATACTATTATTTCCTGACCTGTAGTCATTAATGGTGCGAAATTACTGCTACATAGACCTTTGCGCCATAATGATGGAAAAAACTCCTGTATTTAGCAGTGTTATTCCAGCGCGTCTGTCCGTTTACACTGTTTTGGTACAAATGTTCGTAGTACAGCAATTTTCAGTCAAATGAGAATTTACCTTTATGCCCGTGTTATTTATGCAAATCATTCGTTTCAGGAATCGTGTTATTCCACCGAGTTCGATGTGCCGATAGGGAAATCGAATTGGAAAGTGGACGTATGCGCGGATAAAAGAGAACAACTCAAGGAGACGGACGGACGATTGGAAGTCTTCGCGCACCTAATGGGACGATAAATGCATTCTGCTAAATATAAATCGCCCTGGTAATTGTTTCTGTTCATTGTGACGTCATAAATCAATGCAATATATCATATTATATATGATCAATGCAATATATGAGAGCACGGAAGTATGGCAAATATTGTGTATATCATGTTTCATTTGAATTCTAGAAGTTCATGCTCAACTCTAAGGTTCCCTAATTAATGCATTTAGTGCATTTGTCATTCGTCTAACCTCCGCGAAGCTGTTATCTATTTCATGAAGAGAAAATAGCTTCGCCGAGGTTAGATGAATGCCAAATGCACTAAATGCGTTGATTAGGAAACCCTACTCAATTCCAAACAACCATCAAACAATGAAAAGCTAAATATATGATCGCAAGAAGAAACTCATTCGGCAATTATTTTTAGGAGCGACAAACTTAGTGTGAACGCACGCTAATATTACCGTCGTTATTTCGGCGGACGGAAGAGGAAATACCCAAATAGCCATTTGAGCGGTTCTACCACTTACACGGTCGACTTCAAGCCACTTCCAAGTGGTATTATCGTTGTTATCGACTCATATAGCTTAACATCAGTTTTGTCACTGTAAAAGGCTACGCCAAGTCACGTCTCTCCATGAACTACTTAACCATGGTTGTATTTGAAGCGCATCTTGCTCATTTTCATCTCACTATAACGAACCCGTACCATAAGTCGCTTCTGATGTCAATCGACTCTTTCCTTATGTATAGCAATATAATTGTCGTGATCAAAATTGTCACTACTTTGGCGTCCCATCTCTATCGACCACAACAATCCCCTTTTTAGTTTGATTTCGGCCAATCACACAATGCCATCTCCTCCTCCTCCTCCTATCATGCAACGTCTGGCTATTGCCATTATCATTGTGACCATAATCACTCTTGTCAATTCGGCCTTCTTCACTCCATCCACAGTCAAAGTGCACGGATACGTACTGTGCAATGATGTAAGCAATGGCATTTATTGCCATTTCAAATAGCCGATCGATCACATCTTGGCTGTTATAGTATTGAAGCTATTCGTAATTCTTGTGTAATGATGTGCTTGAAAACTTTACAACTTTGCCATCACGCTTTGGAAATATTTTGAATATTTAAGCGCAACGCGCAACGTTTCATACATCTTTATCCTCTTGATCACAAACTGATGTCTTCCAAATTCGTGACGTCGAAAAGTTGCTCTATGAGGCAGTCGATTTCAGAAAAAAGTTTAAATTTGAGCCGTAGGTAATGGTCAAACACTAGACCTCCAGCCAGGAACGCATAATATTGTTGATTTCCACTCTTCCATTTCAGACATACATTGACGACTCTTATCCTATACCAATCATTCTTCTGGAGAGGGACGATGGAATAGATGACATCCTCGACCAGGATGATGTACTCGATAAACGGTCGTACAAGGGAGACACCATAAGAGTCATCGGTTTTTATGTGGAAGGCAGACAATGGGAGGTAACCTTTTTCAAACATTAGGCTGTCTTACAACGAAACCCGGAATTACTGTAAGCGTTTCAGGTGAACGGAATAGAGCCGTACGTGATCATTGGGCCTTATTGCTTGAAGATCGATGGCAAGGTTAGTATCATTTTTTTTTGTTCTTACCCATGAAAGTTGAGTGCTACTGAATTTTTCAACTTGTAGGACTCGTGCTACTCAACCGAATTCGCAGTTCCCATTGGATGGTCAAATTGGAAAGTGGACGTGTGCACCAACAAGACTGTATCGCTTGGCGAGAAGGAGGGAAGATTCGAAGTCTATCGACACCTGATCAGCGCTAATAGAACATCATCAGAATTCCTGTCTAAATTGTATAGCAAATCTGGCTTATTCGATGTGCTATAAATAAATATTTTGTGCGACGAAAAAACAAAATTATCGTTCGATTTTTCTCAAAAGACCTTCATTTGCGGTTGAAACATATCCGAATTATTCACTGTACTAGAGACGTTCCTTCACAAATTCCCCTGATGTTGCATGGTGTACTCAGGTAATAGTGAAAGTGAGAGCACCCACCTAATAGTGCCTCGAGCCTCTGAGCAAGGTCATTTCGCTTTCTGAGGCAGAAAGGTGAAGTAGAGATCCACAGGGTAATTATATGCTCCTTCCTCTGCTGCCGGGGCAAGGAAGAAGAAGAACAAGACACTCAGTGATTTTCCTCTATTCCTGTCTCCAAAGTGGTCCTCTCTTGAGAACGAGAGACAACGGCTCCGAGGAGAACAATGAGGGAAAATACCATAGACTCCCTCCTTCCTCTCCTCCAGGACCAGTCCACCCCTCCCCCGGATGCTTATTCTCACCTGCCACGAAAGGAGCGCCGGTTGGCAAATTGCCATTACTGTTCGACTACCGTACTCGCCCTTATCGATTTAGCGCGTCGAGAACCAGTCGCGCTTTGAAACGATGTTGTTGTGCTAACTTTTTTGGGACCTTTGCCCCACACCTATTATGTCATCGAGATTCTGAGAGGGTGCTTGATTGCTACATGCAAGCACATTTCCATTGCCGATTTTCTTCTTGCTTCTTAACTCCCTTCAGAGGGGTTACTTATAGAGGCTCGCAAGTACATTGCCAACATGATCAGAGAGCACTTTGAGCAGCTTCATTGGTCGTCAAGATGTCCATTTTATCGTGCTGTTACTCATTGTTCCAGAAAAAATTTCGTCGCAGTTACGTCGCAGCCTCGTTATATTTTTCATCTGTTACATAAATTTGAGATGAAATGACTGATGACAATTCTCCGTTACCGTCCTCTATTTTGGAAAATTACATCACGTTCAAAATATGAACTTGACACGGCTGTTGCGCTGCCCGATTATGTTTGCAACAGTGTTCGCTTTTTTGGTCTCCGCGCATCCTCTCACTTTCTTACCTGCTTGGTACTTTGAGAAACGCGAGTAGATAAGTACTTTCTCTCTTCTCACTGGTTCTCGTCAGCCCTCCCATTCGTGACAATCTCTCAGGAGCGCCTGTAGACAATAGCGCTATAATGGTGATATGGGCACTTGCGATGACGAATGATAGCGTGCGTCAGTTCATTACATTATTGTGGCATAAATAGTTATGTCGTCTTTCATCCGGTTAAGACGACATTCATCTTACTTAATGTTGGAATCCATGCATCTAGTTATTTGCAAATCGAAAGACCTTGCCAATGGCCCTCAGGGCCATGGTCCATTGGCTCGCTCTCAAATGTCTTGATCCTGTTCCTATGAAAGATTTACAATAGGGCTGATTGTATAGGCAAATGAACTGAGAATGCATCTTATCATTGGATAAATGTTCCATAATGATGAAATAAAAAAGACCGCTCCGATGGTTCTATCTGTATATTTTGGTGCAAGCGCAATTATGGTGAAATGAACAGAATTCACGGCTTTTTTTCACCATAATGGCGCAAATGTCCTTGGCGTCGCTGTCGTACATTCATCCTTTTCACTGATACAGTGCAAATTTCTTTGTCTGTCCACGCTCCGCCCATTCCTCGATCCTACACTAGTCCACAATGTTTGTCTGACCGCCAAATTTGAAGCTTCAAGGAGCCTTTCGCTCAACAATCTCAGTAGGGAATGCGACCTCCGAAACGCCGGTGCTGACCACAATCTATCATGATCTCACGGCTTCTACTGCTACTGCTATCGGCTGTGCTTGGTGAGTTTTGGGAACGATCAGAAAAGTACGGTATTTCTGTGATTTGGTTATTTAGACCGCCGTCTATCGCAATGTTATTGTAAAATAGTAAATCATTCGAATATCAAACGCGGTTGATGCGCATTCTTTTGAGTAGATGACACAATTTGCTAGGGCTCAACATCCAGTAGAACTCCGCTAAGTGGACGAGCATGAAAGAAGTAGACATTGGCCTTTGTGGCATTGCCACAAAGCGATGATTTCACTACCTGTGGCCAGTTCTCTTCCGCTCAGCTTGTTCTCAATTAGTAGTCCCAGTTACCAGGCAGAGTTACTTAGGCAGCCAAAAAAGGGGCCAGACCGGCTTTGCTGCCACAGAACCTACCCTTATATTATTGAGTACGCCCAACGAAGAGAGTAAGCACTGTTAGAGGAAAGTTGACCGTGGGGCAGACGGTAGGGCAAAGTTGTGACAGCCGTCAAAGGGCCACTTTCTCTGGCAATAGCGGTAGCAATTACCTGAAGAGAGGGAAAGGAAGGAGGATGCAAGAACTGTGTAGAAAGCAACAATAAGCTACACATAAATAAATATCTGGAATCGGAAATTGAAATAAATAATTATTTTATTTTTTTCGAATATGCAACGACATTGTTTAATAGCGGTGCGAGAATGTTTTTTAAGCATTGGCTGTGTGGTAACTGAGCTAACATAATAAAAATAATCCTCTACTTTCAGCCAAATTGATTAGAGATCAGGCAAAAGAAAGGAATGGGAAAAAACTTTGGAATTCTGGCTGCCGGAAATTCTAATGCCGAATTTTAGTGCATTCCCTGCGCATCTGCACACGCCGTCACTTCGCTCTTGTCGATAGCCATTTCTTCCAACGGGTAGAGCTACCGGGACCGGAGCATTGTGTGGAGAGGTGAGGTTTACTAATTGACAATAAGCACAACGATTTGAAATTTGATTTGACATATGATTGGTTCTGGGCTTCCATTGTTGGTAAGTGCTAAAGTCGGTCAGACTGTGGATAGCCAGGAATAAACATTTGAAAATGTAAGAGCATACAGGGTGCGCCATAATTACCCGACCGAATTATGTTTTGTTCTGCAATTTTTCTCAGTGCTTGAATAACAATGATCACTGCATATTATATTCCAGAGTGCATCACAAATATACTG
>JACMIF010002582.1:0-17454 GCA_014805445.1 Diplogasteroides magnus | reverse complement strand
CAAACCCAACCCACAAAAAATTGCCCCCCCCAATTCTTCACCAACGACCGCCTGAAGGGGGGGGGGGGTTCCTTTTCAACCCCCCCCCCCCTCCTGCAGCTTCAGTACAGGGAGTCTCAGTTGATAATGCCTTGTTTTAGACGTTTCGTAAGAGTACGATTGATAGGGAACTCTAAATTCAAACCTCCCCATTCTCCTCCTAACGGTCGTCTCTCAACCTCGTAGACAACCGCTCGGAGGAGAATGGTGAGGTCAGAATTGTTCAAGGCCCCACTCTAGATCCAAGCATTTTTCTCACAGTAGGCTCCTCAATTAATTCTCCTCCTTTCTATCTTCTCAAGAGTCATCGTGCGCTAGGAGTCTTTAAGAGTGGGACTTATGAGTAAGTTCTGAGTGGGGCCTCTTTCTCATTGCTCCGATAATGAGTAACAAACTGGGGTTTCTAAATCGGCGGTAAAGCGCACTTCACCTTGCTAAGGCATGTTTGCCCGTTTACGGTTCATGGGGAGCGATTTGCCGAAAATCCTCCCCTACTCAAATAACATCACGTTTGCCCATCAACCGGTTTGCCGCGTTCATGGATACGGCCCTGTTATGTTGCATTATTAGATTTTCTGAATACAAAACAGAATAAATCCATACGCAAAATAGGTAAAAGAATAGAAACAGGACGTATTTTGTTGAATGCGCTGGTGCAATGGATTATTTTCAATTGATAAGGCTACAGACGATCGATAACAAAACAAATCAATAAATTTTGCAATTACGATAGAGTGTCAACTACTTAAATAGCGTCATATACGGAAAAAGTCAGTTTGCAATCACATTTTTGATTCTGAAATAACCGTAATCTGAATTGCAAACAGATTTTAAAATCAATTTGCAATCACAACAGCGGTTAACAATATTAACAAGTTTCCATCTGTCGATGAGAATGAGTGATCAAGAAGACACACTATAATTCCAGTCTTTACGTGTTTATCGAGTAACAGGTCTGGTTTTGGGTTACCAAATCGGTAGTAAAGTTCATTTCTCATTCGTCCGGTCCACTCAGAGCTGATATTTATCGACCGTAGAGGCAACAGCGCGTAATGTTAGAAGAATGAGAAGTGCGCTTTACAGCCGATTTAGAAACCCCAGCTTGTTTCTCATTATCGGAGCATTGAGAAAGAGTCCCCACTTAGAACTCACTCATAAGTCCCACTCTTAAAGACTCCTAGCGCTCTATGACTCTTGAGAAGATAGAAAGGAGGAGAGGTACCTCTTATGCCATGTATTGAGCGTTCGATAGACAACGGCTCGGAGTGGAATAGACGAATGAGAAATGCACTTTTTAAAAGTTTTAGATACCATAATGTGGCTATACAAAGATTCTCCTGGTAAAAGATAACAGCACCGTGGATACTATTGATATAATGATGAAATAGGGCATTTTTTAAAATTTAAATCAATCACATCTGTTCTTGTCACCAGTGTGGCGCAATTGTCAATGGCGCCGTTGTCTTTCTCTCTCCCACATCTCCCCTGATTCACAGTCATGATCGTACAGTAGGCAGGTTTCAATAACGGATGCAATGCGCATTTGTCATTCGCCTAATGTCCATTGAGCAAATGAGATTAAACGAATTACAAATGCACTTTGGCATCGTTTTTCAAAATCCACCATACAACCCTGACACGGAGAAATACATCCAGTTATGCATTACATCCAATAACATTTGAAAACACTGCGCGTTCTCATCAATTTTTACAATTGACTCCTTTTATTCCTTGAGGGTAGAGTTGAACAGCTGGCCAAGGTAACTTGGTGAGAAAACGGAAAGAAACTCCAAATTTACTGTAGTCCCTGCTATGTTTATGCGGATGTCACATGAAGCGACTTTTATTTGATTATTGGCTCGACAGAGGAAAATTCGTGAACGATTAGTTTCAGCCCGTAAACGTTAATCTCCAGGGGCCTTTCGTGTAAAAGACCCAAAATATTATTGTGGTGAACGGAGTTGAGAGTCAGCCTTCATATGTTAAGCGTGAAACCTATACCAAATCATGTTTCATAAAGTCCGTACACTGCCTTTGTCGTTCGTCTAATCTCTGCGTTGCGGTTATCTATCAAACATAGAGACAACGGCTCAGATGCGATTAGACGAATCAGAAATGCACTTTACTACCGCATTTGAAACCAAAATCAGTGGCACATTCCCTGAAGGAACGCATCAACGAGAATGTGGTGACCTACATCTTGGAGGCTACAAGTACGGCAACGCCTACACCGTCTACTGTTTTCTTTTCGAAATGGCTGTTACACGGAAATTCAACGTGTCTTGATTCCTAGCAATACCAAAGGTCGGCTCAATTACCATTCTTCTCTCAAAAACTTGATTTACCAGTCGCAATCCTCGAAAATGCACCACATAGCCCAAAATGAGCTATAAAACGCTGCTGACTCGGTATGGACCTTGAAATTATTATTTATTTATATCCTCGGTGGCTTTTCCTCATCCTCAGACATCTAGTGCTGACAACGAGTATTCTAGAAGACACACTATCATTCCAGTCGTTACTAGGGTAGGCAAACCGACACAATTCGCGACACCGACACGCATGCGATACAATGTATTGCATGAGTGTCGTGTCATTTCACGAGTGTCGACACAGTGAGAGCGGTAAATACATCGAGTGTCGTTCTAGTTTCAAAATCGGTAGTAAAGTTCATTTCTCATTCGTACGGTCCACTCAGAGCTGATATTTATCGACCGTAGAGGCAACAGCATCGCGGAGCTTAGAAGAATGAGAGATGAGCTTTACCGCCAATTTAGAAACCCCAGATTGTTACTCATTATCGGATCAATGAGAAAGAGGCCCCACTCAGAACTTACTCATAAGTCCCACTCTTAAAGACTTCTAGCGCTCGATGACTCTTGAGAAGATAGAAAGGAGGAGAATCAATTGAGGAGCCTACTACGGTTGGCAGTTTGACTAGGTTTTCGGATATGTTTCACAGCTCTTATAAATTCAATATATGTAGCCACGGTGAAACATATCCGGAAACCTAGTCAAACTGCCAAACCATAGAGCCTACTGTTGTTGGGAACAATGTTTGCATCTAGAATGGGGCCATGAACAATTCCAACTTCCCCCATTCCCCTCCGAGCGGTTGTCTACGAGTTTGAGAGACGACCGTTAGGAGGAGAATGGGGAGGTTTGAATTGCTCATGATCCCACTCTAGCAGCATCTCTCTTCTGACTGATCAATGAGGAAATTGAGAGGTTCGAATTCTTGTTGGACATGTACATGTTGATGTGTCGGTAGATGAGATGTGAATATCTGATTGATTGTCGAGATACCTTTTATGTCATGTATTGAGTGGTTGGGGGATTACCGTATCTCGCCATCATCGATTTCTTGCCCCATGTGCCGTTTCCCCGGTTAACTATGATAAATGACTGATGATATTCCGCAAAACAATTGTTTATTTACAGAGAACAACTTTGGAACAAAGACGGGAAGGGACTAGATGAAACTGAAAAGGCGCTTTGGCTTACTGTACATAAGTTAGTGAAGAAGGGACCGAATCGAATACGCTGCATCTCAAGGGAGTACTGTAGGAAAGGAGAGCGAAGAGAATATATGCTGATGTGAATCTTAGATTCTAACGAAATAGAGGAAGTGACAGAAGGGAAGGGGGTGGAGGACACAGGAGCGGGTCAGGAATAGTCTTACTATTATGACACGCAATAGTGAACATGAACAGGAGAGGGACAGGGGGTATGGGAAAGGAGGGGAAGGAGTGCCCAGACCATTATGCAACACAGCACTTGGGGGCTTGACGTGAAATGGAACGGGTATGGGAAGGGGGAATCGGGAAAGGAACAGCCACACTGTTAAACGCACAGATTACTCATTACGAAGTATATGAAAAAGCTATGAAACGTTTTTGTTATTTCGGTTTCGCGCTTTTCCGCTATATGCTAAAAACCACCAAATTCTTCGACCGTTTGTCAATAACGATTAAAACTATTTTTTCAAAGTTGTCCAAATGAGCTCAAAATTGGCTCAGAGGTAGAACGAGTGTGCAAGAGTCTAAATCCAAAGAAATCATCCTGATATCACACTCATCAACACACACTGGCATTCACGAGGGAAAGAGAAGGCGTGGGAATACTGTAGAGGAATGAGGCAGAGGGAAGGGGCACTTTGGCATACTGTACATAAGTGCGTGGGAATGAAGAAGGGAACAATCGAATACACATCTCAAGGGAATACGATAGGAAAGGAGAATGAAGAGAATACAAACAACGATCAAAGGAAGATCAAAAGGCGGACCCTAATTGTAAGGTGGAAAGGGAGGATACGGTAAGTAGGGCATGAAGAGAGGGAATGAGGATGCATCAGCCGTCTGACTCACGATTGGTGCTGTAAGGAATACGGTAAATGTGAGAACACGAACAAATTAGGAATTCGAAAACGGTAATAATGTACATTTCTCATACCACAGCTCTGTGGATATTTGACGGATGGAAAATGCACTATACTACCGTTTTCGACCCCGAGATAAGATGTTATTGCTAATAAATATTCTCAGAAGACTGTACTTGTGACATTGAGTGAAGGACGGATAATTTGAGCACCGTAGGGTGCATTGGGTGCGAAGGGTACTGCAGGAACTGAATGATTATGGTAATGAGGTTGTGGTTATTGGACTACGATAGTCGGAGTAAATATAGTAAACAAAGGTATGCAATAATATGCATTTCTCATACGATCGCTCTGTGGATATTAGACGAATGAGAAATGCACTATACTACCGCTTTGGACCCAGAGACAAGATGTTATTGCTAATAAAAATTCTCAGGGGACTGTACCAGTGACATTGAGTGATGGATGACGGAACATTGGAGTTCGGAACGGAGCAGCAGGTCCAGAAGGATTACGGTAAAGTGGTAGTGGCTATTGAATTACGATAGTAAGAGTAAATATAGTAAACAAAGGTATGCAATAATATGCATTTCTCATACGACAGCTCTGTGGATATTAGACGAATGAGAAATGCACTATACTACCGTTTTGGACCCCCGAGATAAGATGGTATTGCTAATAAATATTCTCTGAAGACTGCACCTGTGACATTTAGAGATGGGGGACGGAACAATGGAGAACCGTATGGTGCGAAGGGTACTGCAGGAACTGAATGATTATGGTAATGATGTTGTGGTTATTGGAATACTCTCAGGGGAAATATTCTCAGACTGTACCTGTGAGTGGCGGGGCACGGAACATTGGAGGACGGATGGGTGCGAAATGAGGAGCAGTCGCTCAAAGATTACAGTAATGATGTTGTTTGCGTTTGTTTGCATAGCAATAATATGCATTTCTCATACAACAGCGCTGTGGATATTAGACGAATGAGAAATGCACTATACTACCGTTTTGGACCCCGAGATAAGATGTACGGTGATGCTAATCAATATCCTCACAATCAGAGGACTGTACCTATGAGTGGTGGGATCATTGGTGTTTTGTGCGCTGGATCCCTGGCGTATGTGACTTTGATGAATCCTGTGCCACCTGTAATGCGCGAATATAATGAGTGATAATGACCTAGCTATTATGCATCCTATCTGAACTGTTATTCCTTGTACGCGCCCCACACCTGGATGCCACCCCGGTCTCTCATTTTTTCACGCTATTTCGTCGTTACCGGATATGTTTCAACTGGGATATATATAAACTAGAGTAACAGTTGAGTTAGGATGCATAATACATACCAGCAAGTTGTTGAGTTGTTCGATGCAGTTTCGCAATTGCCTCTTCTGCCTGTGACATCTTCTCAAATCTCACGTGGCCATCTCCCTTGCACAGTCCTCAATACGGTACACATTATAAAAGTCCAAGGGAATGACAGAAAACGTGAAAACATCTCACAATAACTCACACCAAAACTAACATGAACACCATTCTTATATGTTTTCGCTGTTGCTTGTAATATTTCTCTGCGAGCGAGAGAAAAGTTTCTTCTGACCCTGTTATCTTTCGTGAGTGTTCTTTTTTTTCGACTTTTTTGTATTTTACATTGACCAGTCAGAGATATTCGTGGCCATTTCCGCACAAGCCCAAAACTCAGCCAGTTTTGATTTTTATGAGAAATGTTCCTGAGCAAAATATGCATATTTTATCGAGACGATTCGAAATCACTATAGGTTGTCCATGTTTTGATCAATGCTAGGGGGTCTTGTGCGGAAGTGTCCTACTCCCAATCGCCGCCACGGGAATGGTTGTGTGTTGCGAGTACGTCATTGATAGCCGTCCATTTCTAGCCGTCCAACTTTATTCCTAGCGATCGTTTCCCACTTCCAAGGGACAACCGCTAGGAGTGAAATAAGACAGCTACCTAGAAAGGTACGGCTGTCAATAACGTAAAAAAAGTATTGTTAATAAGTAAAATTTAGTTTTTAAAAAGTATTTTAGACTGTCCTTTAGCTCAACAAATCCAATTGAGCTAAAGGGAAGTCTAATGAAAAAGCAGTAAATGTGACTGAGGAGTTACAAAGGAAGAACAGAGGCAAACGATATCCCATATTCACATGGATGCTCTTGGACTGCATTATGTGTCCATTCAGTGTTGCGACTGCTTGAGTGCCATCCTCCTCCTTCACGAACTTCACGAAAGCGAAGCATAGGTTTTGACCTGCAATGAAACGCAATCGACACCTTGAGAAATGGCCAAAGGTTAGATGGCAGAAATTGACAAAAATTATAAATTCGGCATGCACTGAAATTTGAGAAAATGTTTCAATTTCAGCATTTTTCACATATTTGCGCAGCAACATCGGTGTTCGATCAGAGATTCAAAAGCGGTTTGTCTTGTCGTCATTCTTCTCAGCCGTGCGATCGTCTTTCATGGAGTGAGACAACCGCGCTCCGGAGAAGAATGACGGCAAATTTACCGTTTTTGAACTCCTAAGAAACATGTGCCATAAGAAACATAAATGCGCATGAATAGCGAAATACAGGGATGAAAAGAGTACCCAACCCGTTGTGTGGTCCCAAATATGGCCAAGGATTTGACCGAAATTAACAGAAAATGAGTAATTTAGGAATTTACAATAAGTGTAAATTTAATTAGAGAACTAAAGATACATGGAATGACGACAGAATATGGGCTAATGAATCAGAGAGATGTGTGCCGAAAGGAGTATTGATTCGCATGAATTGCCGAACGAAAATGTAAATTAAAGTGTGTCCAACCTGTTTTATTGTCTCGAACCAGGTGCACGAGACCAGTTCTCCAATCTTCGCAAAGAGTGCTCGAACGTCTTCCTGAATGAGCGAATTAGGAGTACGGTAGCCCCTCTGTTTACATTGCATTTCAGAGAACGAAAAGGATGCAAAAGAACGAGAAGAGAATGCAGTCGGTTGGCAAATTCGATTAATTAGAGATCTTAGTTCCTTCTTCTTCTTCCCTCGCGCATTTCCCCCATACCTAAACTGTTATTCCTAGTACGCGTCTCACATCTGAATGCCACCCTGATCTCTCGTTTCTACGTGCTATTTCGTAGTTACGGGATGTGTTTCAACTGTTCGGCAAATAGATCAACAGTTCAGTTAGGATGCGTAATAAAATATGATCCCCACATGCATTATTGCTTGGGGAAGGTAGTTGACGATGACTGTTGTCCTTGGCTTGGCCTCATCGATTCTTGGAGACGACGAAACCTACAACCATCAATATCAGTGAATCAATCGATACCGTATTTCGACAGAATGAGCTTTGAGATGGGACCAACCTCATTTGATTCTGGTTGTGGCGTTTCCACCTCGTCGTCGGCCGCATTATCGGAGGATGAAGACTGAAAGCGATTGAAGTGATGAGAGGAGACTGTTGAAATGAATAATGCGAAAAAGGAGGATAGAGAGAGAGCATAGGCACAGTGGAGATAATTATGGTGGGGACCTAAACCGAAAAAAGATAGCGAAAAATATGTTGTGAAATATCGTATCAGATTCATTGATTGATATAGAAATATAAAGAAATGGGAGGAGACCGACTGCAAAAATCGCTAGTTGCGCATACATAGATACTGCTTGTCGTTTAAATATACTCATCAAGAGTCCTCACAGTTGTTGGAGCGGATGGAGGATGGGGAACGTCATCCACTGCGGAAGACGATGGACCCGCTTCGTCCGCTGCAGAAGAGGAAGGACCCGGTGATGATGAATGAGGAGGCGAATATGCAGGAGGAGGAGATCGAGGTGGACGCGGAGGTGGAGGAGGTGCAGGTTGAGCAGGAGGTGCATACGTAGGAGGAGGTTGTGCCAGCATTCTCTGAAACAATTGCGCATCTACTGGATTAAAATGCATAGGCTCTTTGAAAGAGTGGATGAGGGCGTGACACACGCCGAGACAGTGATCAAGCTGCAACTTGAATCATTTTCATGCATTTTTGGACAAGATTTTGGGAGTCCTTCTTCACCATCTCACCATGTCAAGTTAGAATCGAGATTGAATTACTGCAATCATGTTTAATTTTCAATAATATTTTCAGCCGAGCCCCTCTTGAGGAGTCGCTCGTTCGAATCCCGCCGAAAACAAACGTCTTTTGCACAATTATTCGTCACCTTTTGACATGAACAGCCGCTGGAAACCATTCAAATGTCCGAGCATGAAGTGATTTCCGATGACACCATGTTTTCTCGACGGAAATCGATAGAAGGGGGTCAAAATAAGCAACTTTTCTTAGTAACACTTTGTTCTGAATATTCCAAAATAATTGTGCAAAGACGTTTGTTTTCGGCGGGATTCGAACCATCGACCCCTCAAGAGGGTCTCGGCTGAAAATCTTTAGAACATTTAACATGATTGCAGTAACTCAATCTCGATTCTAACTAGACAGCTGTTTGTATTGGCCTAATATGCATGTAATATCAAGAGATGGTGAAGAAGCACTCTCTAAATCTTGTCCGTGTATGTATAGAATTGATTCTCTGCCGAATGATTATACCACATATAGGTTAATTCGAAAATAGAAAAATTGATCTTTGATCCCTGGGGATACTTTCCTGAAAGTTTCAGAACCAAGCAATGTTTTTGAAAGTATGTGCAATCCCCCTGTTCAGAGCTCATCCGCTCGAACAGAGAACCTATTTTAAGAGAAAAGTCTAACCAAGTAGTCGTTCAGCACTTCTCTGCATGCAGCCAATGCGCTCTCCGGCAGCCATGTGGGAGCCCACTAAACAAATCCAAATGTATATAGAAACAGTCTGTCTGTTTGACTACTATGACTCTATCAATTGACACTGAATACTAGAGCTGAGGTGAATATAGCTAGTATTTCAATGAGTATGGAAAACACTCTCGAAACACTTTGTAAGAACAATATTAAAGTAACAACTGTGTGCTAACGTACCTGCACTTGGAACCATCGTTCCCACTCGCCAATTCTATTCGACAGAATTGCGAGGACCTCCCAGTCAGCGTCTCCAGTCACATGAGCGCTAGGCAAGGTACGTCCACGTCCGCGTCCTCGACCACGACCACGTCCACGTGTCATGCTGAGTTGAAAGTGAAAATCTTAAAAAAAACAAGATAACAGATTTCTACGTCTAAATTCAATATAGATCATAATGCGAAAATAGTGTTACTATGTTCATTTGCGGACAGTAGTCACCAGACGGTTGCATTTACTGCCAGGGTTAACTGATTCGAACAGTGATCGCTGCATCTAGTTTGGGCAGGGCCTTTATATGCTTTTCCAAAATGTCGCAATATTTTAGCATTGTTGATCTTATTGTTTTTATACTTATGAACATCTGAAGCAGATGGATGCTTCAGGCAAGCTTCAAGTGATGGCGAAGCTACTCCGTGAGCTGTTTGTCTACAAGCACCGCTGTCTGATCTTCACCCAGAAGAGCAGAATGCTCAACGTCCTTCAGGTAAGATAGACAATGCTTTGCCACCTCCTGATGCATCTCTTCAAGGCGCACTTGGATACGGTCTCCGTGCCTTCATATCATTACTATTGCGCAAATGTCCATTCAGTCGGTCCAAATTTAGTGAGGATTCGGCTGAATTATCAAATCAGGAACGACCTCAGGCAGTATAAGAAGGGGAGAAGTTCAAGACAAGAAAAAAGGGGAAGGAAGCCTAGGAACGAAAGCGAAGTGTCACAAGTTAGTATTGAATTGTTATTTGATCAATCATCAGGGGTTATTTACACATTGATATTTTCATCGAGTTTTACGTTGGTCTTGTTGGCTGAGCCGGGATTGAATTTGGGGCTCGTCGCATGTCGGTATTAGGGTTTCTAAATCGGTTGTAAAGTTCATGTTTATCATTCGTCTAATCTCCTCGTAGCGGTTATCCCTGCAATAGATAGACAACCGCTCAGAGTGGGCAATTCTCTTTCTACCGAATTAGAAACCTCAACATCAGTCAGAATTGTCTTTCATTTACCACCAATCATGACAGTAACGCTCTTTAATTATATGTTTGTGTTTGTCTTGTTGCATATGTATTTGGGACGGACTTTCAGATATTTTTCCATTCTGCATTTCCGTTTTTGTCTCTGAAAGGTATTGTCACGTGAAATTGATTTTGACAAAAGCGTTCATTTTTATATGTTTCTTGTTGCATAGATGGGACTGACTACCAAATGCTCTTCACAGACGGATATGCATAGGAATAGATATTGAGCGTTATAACGCCAAAGTTGCATAACTATGACTCGTAAGGCCGCTTTTGCAACATCTAATATTCACAGCTCCATGGTGGTGGCATAGCTTTCTCATTTTGATTTGGGCTATGAAAGGTTTCTTTGAAATACATTGTTTTCCCGAAATCTCCTAAATATTTACACTTTTGCTGTTACATACAAGCGACAGGTTCTGTTTGCTTGATGAAGATGTGAAGTTAGACGCAAAATATTTTCTTTTCCAGGAGACGAATGAGGATGAGGATGGAGGGGATACTGATCCGGCAAAGAAGAAAAAGCACTATCTAGTCATGAATGGTAAGCCCGTCTTTTATTTATGGAAGAAAGTTGTGCCATCATGGCTACATAACATTTTCCGCCTGTCATTAACGAACACGTCAATTTGGAACATTCGTTTACAACGACTACACAACAGGGGATTAACGCACAGGACAGTTCAAAACGTTGCGTTGGAAAGAAGCTAAATGAAACGATTCGCAAACGATTCCGTTCCATCGTGAGCGATGCGATTCACCGCTACGAAGGCCAAACGACTCGAATGAATCGCGACTCATGGAATCGTTCTGCCTACCCTAATATTGAATATTTGAAACATGAAGCTGTTTCTTTTCGGAACTTGATAAACAACATAAATATTATTTAGAATTTTTTATTTAGAATCTCGCAAATAAATATACAGACGTGAGTTCTTGCACAACGTCGAGTGAAATTCGTTACTGCTGTTCGTCAGATCATATAGAATTGCCGTCATGTCAAATTTGAACTATTCCACATTTTTTATATTCCATGTCAGGAATGTCCATCGTGTACGAATCCAGCACCTCTGCTCCTTCGACAATTTGCCCAAAGAATTGCCAGTCTTCACGATCAACAGGTCAGTTCATCAACTTGAAAAATGTAATTTCTCCATAATAAGTGGGCTTGTAGTGCATCAGTAACTCGTAGCTCCCGTTGTTCCTCTTCTCTCGCGTTATATCTTCTCGATAATCCACATCCGAAGGAAATTTGTACTTAAAAAGTAGCCCAGATCGATCGGTAGTGCAAAGAGTCATGGGATCTTCGGAATTTGATCTGAAATTATTTCATTGGACAAACATAATTAACGGGCACTTAGACAGTCATATTTTCTTTGCCCCTGTGCAGGGCGGTCGAAAAATTGCTAAAAAAGAGTCATGTTTTCCAGCAATGGGGAAGCAACCTAAAACCTACAGTTTTTGTGGGAATAGTCCCGCTAATTATTAATTTGGACTGTTCCGGGAAAAAATAGTATCTCGGTCATTTCAACAGATTTTACTCGACGAGATAAGAACTTTTCTTGTTTATGGCAGGAAAGCTATTCGGAAATTTCCAGCTGAAATTTTCGACGGAACTTTCCGAAAATGTGTTTGAACGCTGTAACATAACTAAGCCAATCGCGTAACCATTTTATTAATACCCCATCAGGAGTAAATCTAACCGTTCGCTTTTTACGGTTATGAGTAAGGAACATCGCTACGCCCAATATTCATAATTTTCGCTTTTTATTTTCCTATATACTCCGAACTTCGCCAACCTTTCCGTGCAACGAATTATCCGCAGAAGAAAATCACACTTCCTAGGACAGTCATCGTAATAAAGCTCGACAATGACTCGTCCATGAGAAACTCGAAGAAAATTCTTGGCTAAAAGGTTTATATTAAGACGCGATAATTTTTCAACTCAAGTAAGGGCGGCACCTTGCCAGAAACTTTCGAATTAAATTCTGATATTTTTCCTGGAAGTAGGAATGGGTACGCTAATGAACGCCCGGTCACGATTTGGTCTGAATTTCGCAATCGTTTTACAGAAGAATTTCGTCATGATGTTTGATCGTGTGTTTGCGAAGTGCTCATTCTGCAGTAAATTTTCTGCTTATAATTTTACATGTAAAACTGGTCGACCTCCACTTCCACGAAAAAGTCCGGATCATAAATGAAAAAAATCTCCCAAAAAGTATTTTACGACAACATAATAATATTCCACGCTAAAATTTGTTACCCTTTTTCGTTTTTCTTCTAATGGACGGTATGCTTCCTGAAATTATCAATTTAGTACATATATATCGTTTATTTTACTCACCCTGATGAACTCAATGGTTTCATTGGAGAGAAAACCTTGTAGTGACTGTGCCATTTGAGTGATTTCTTCTGTTGACTGCATTGAAAGAGCGACGATTACCTGGAAGATTATGGTGAAGGAAAATGGACAATATACAAAGTATGTATCTTATAGTCTATAATAAGTTATAGACTGCTCATGCACGGCGCTTTAGTTTTTTCAAGAACAATATATGTTGTTTTCAAATAAATAGTTACAAATTTCTAAATCAACAGTTCAAATTCCAAACCATGAGCGATTTATCGTTTAGTAGCTGAGCAGTGCAGGCGATTCTGAAAAAGGCAACAACATCTATCACTTTTTTCGAAATCGAATAACCTACAAGGTGACATCAGGTTCAAGTGGAGAGCTTTACTTATCAACCTGATTTGCTATTATAATAGTTCACAAACTTTTAAAAATTTATATTATATAATTCAGAATATAAACGCACGTGTATTTGTCGTCTTCGTCAAGTGGATGTGATTCCAGATATTTTCAAATCTTTCTCAACAAGTGGTTGAAGTCGAAATATAACGCCATGATATACAGATCAGTGGCTTCACGAACTAAAATTGCTCATGAAATTACGGATATGGTGAAAATTTTCGTTTCGAAAACGGCAAACATGTGCTTTTCTTTCTCATTCGCTAGATCGATCGAACGCAGATACAACCGCTGCGCCGAGATTATCCGAATGAGAAGTGCATTTTTTATCGCTTTTGTAAACATAGTAAAGTTAACCACCCACTGGCCCTTCTGTATATCGTCTTCTCGATCAAAGAAAAGTAACATACCATTGTGGAATGTAAGAATCCTCATTTGCATTGCATTAATTAACAATTGAAAATCCGGAGCATCTTCTTGTATTTTGACCACTTCATGACTCGATTCTTTGAATGACGAAAAGAACAGCTGATTGAAGAAATTGGAGAAGAGAGCGAAGTACTGCAATAACAAACCTCATTATCATCATAAAATATAAATTTGAAATTTTAAAAAAATGACTGAAGAAAAATCCATGACACAGGCTCCCAGAATGAATTATCAAATGAGTGAAACATTTTAAATTTACCTCCTTAGGCACCAGAATCAGTTGATTCTCCACGAGAACTTTCTTTGTTCCTATTTTGGCTAGTGCATTTCTGAACGGAAATCATCAGAAATAATTTGATTTTGCGGTGACTGACTTGTCCTCAGTCCTTCCTGTGTGCCATTCAACTTGTGCTTCGAACTCCACATCATTCCCAAAGTATTCTTTGAATGCATCCAGACGAATATAGAGATCATTCACTGCGGACCTTCGGATCAAGGGGATCTGCAATTCAGATTGATTGTAATTGTTGTTTATTTACTGTGCAACAATTCCAGTGGGAGTATTTCTTTTCGTAGCACAAAAATGAAAAATACACGTAATGATTATGTTATTAAAGAAATGAAAAAAACATAAACAAAACATTATCGTACCTTTTGACCCTCCGTAGTCTTAGCGTAGACGCAGATAACGTTGCCTTCCTCACTCGATACGAAGTCACTTAACAGCATGAAGGACATTCTGCCATCATTGAAGATGCTTACGAGCATTCTAAATATAATTATCTTCATCACTTGCCAGGTCTTTACGAAGTGCAGCTGTGAGCAACAAAAATTTAACATATATTATTCGCATTCTTGTTATCCCGTGAATGGTATGCCAAGCCGAGACAAAAATAGTAGCAACAACGCATTACAAGTAGAGACCGCCAATCGCAACTCGAAGTGCATTCCATTTCCCTAATTCACTCGGAGTTGTTGTCTATCAACGGCGAGAGACAGCAGCTCCGAATGACTTAGAGAGAAGGAATACACTTCGAGGTGCTATTGGCGGTCTACAATTACGAGAAATATTCGAATACCAAAGTTCCCTTCTATCAAATTCATTTTGAGCTTTTGACTCTCATAGCGCAGAGGAAATGAAAAAAGGGAAAGTGATGCTACATATTATAGAAGATAGAAAAAAAGAGGACTGTTGTTTGAAAGAAGTGCTTAGAGTGGATTCGAGAATTGCGACCTCTATGATACATAATTCTTCAAGTCTATTCATAATGATGACCTCAACATCCCTTAGAGAAACGCCGCTTCAAACGCAATTTCTTTCGAGGTCGCAGTAGTGCAGGAATTGACATAAAATCAAAGAAAAGTGTTTCGGCATTAGAGGTATTTTGTCTCGGCCGGCAAATGTAAAGTGGAACATTTGGCCAGAAGTTTCAATTTCCAGACTAGCCCATCCCCCAGGTTTCACAGTCACACTAAGCACACATGAATTTACGACAAGGAACAAACCAAATTGAAACACCTAAATAGCCTATCAGAGGGCATGGCCATATTATTATACAGCCAATTGGCAAAAAATTGGTTCAGAACACAAATGAGATTACGAGATGAAGCTAATGATTAGGCTATATTTTTTCATCAGCCACGACGTCTACTCACTGAAGAAGTCAATAATAGCCCATTTTCCAAGCACACACATACCAAGGTCACTTTCGAATAGTTTAATTTATTCGTGAACGAGAGGCATTGACAGGAGGATTTACAGAATTTACAGTAGTATTAGATGGGAACAACCAAAAAAATTCATGCGATTTCGAACATTTTTAGTAAAGTAATAGCCTTTTTTGGTGAAATCAAACTTTTGGCCGATATTTTACGTTGAATCGCGTATCAAAACCAGACGAAACCATCGTTTGACTCGGATAATCAACTTAACGGGAGACATATAATTTATCCTTTCCGTTTGCTACAATAATATCAATGAATACGGCATCGTGAAAGGAATCAAATTGCAAAACACAAATAGACACTGCATTATTGAAAAAAATAGATTAAAAGCATTCAGATAACACATGGAAGGTTGAAACATTACAGTTTGGAGTAAATTTACGGTGAAACACATATTAATCCAAGACGAAACCATCGTTTAAAGTCAATCATATGACTCGAATCTTTATGTCAGTATGGTGTATGTCGAATTGATAGACGAACATAGTCAGAAGGACCTGGCGCTGGTTCATGGTGTATCGAACTTGGAGAAAAGCGTCATTGTTATGCTCCACAACAAACTGCTGCACAAAGATTCACAATATCAAAACTTGTCAAAGAAAACAAAAATCACCTCGCAATCGCAGTGCATTAGGAATGCATTGAAGTGAAGGGCATTACCAGAACGCAATTCAAATTTTCGCGTCTCTTTCCAGTTGATTTTTAGTAAATCCTGAACTTGTTTATGCCTGCTATAGGTAGCTCTAGTGCAACTATTAAAATACATTACTTCTTTGGTGTAATTTTTATCCTATTTTTTTAATAATATCTAGCATCGATTTTCCGGTCACTTCTAAAAATTATCGCACGAAATCATTTCGAGGGTTTTTGGAAATCGATTGCCATGACGTCATCACCCACCAATGGTAAACACTTGGACGTATCAATAGTTTCCATCGAGATATAAAAATGACAAAAACGTTGCTCACTTGCACGATTCCTCTCAATCCCTCTTCACTAACATGTCGTATGCCTGTAATATGAACGTCAGGCATGTCTTCTTTAATTGCTAAAATGCGCAGTTGTTCCTCTGTCATATTAAGCGTGAATGAGCCAGCAGCGTCGAAATACAATCTCAGCCGCTTCACTGATATCGCTGAAGAAGACGAATAAAGAAAAAAATATATATATTTATAGATATTAGGGTGTTGTTTAGTAATTCAGTTTCCGTCGAGATATTAAAAAAATCGAAAACTATCTTTCTGGACACTCAAATATTCGCAATTATAAAATAATTTGTAAACATTCAAATACCTTGAAAAAATGCTGTATCCATGAAGCGTTCCCAGTAAATCGAACCGAATAGTTTGAATAAATTCACGGACTTTAGAAAGTGATTGCTGATAAAATCTTGATGAATTTCTTCTAAGGGACCCTTGAAATTGACGAATAGCGAGGTGGTCAAATCAAGAGCAGGGATAATGGCTTGCAAGGCGAAAAGAGAAGCATCCCCTTCGATTTTGGTAAGGAATGAACTCGCGCCATGAAAATGATTAACATTGTTGATCTTTCGAGGCCTGATCTAACTCTGGCAAAAATGTCCAAGCAATGTTTGAATGTTTGTCCTTCAAACAAATTATGGAGATGCATATTGCCTTGATTATAGAAGTGCTTGCAACCTCCTAAATGTGCAGTTATCCGGAAATTTCGTTCGAAAATTAAAAATACCTTCAGTAAATTCGAGATAACAGAGAGACTCTCCATCGATAGAAACTGTACAGGAAAAAGTGTCGCCTTTTACACGGAACTCCAGTTCGAGCTCGCGGTTATAGAGTTTGGCTGCATACAGATCGACAATGGCCTTGAACCTTCTAAAACCATATCAGTCGTTACAAAACATAATACTGCAAGGTCGCAACAGAAGCCGGCACTACCGGGAGAATCAATACGCGGTCTTTTTCAATACAAAACCCTCGACCTCTGACATGGCCCTGGATATTTGGCAAGAATCGATTCATAAATTGCCCATATGGTATCTTTAAAGAAGCCGTAAAGGGAGATTTATTTGCATGCACTTTTGGATATCAGTCTCTCCAATTCCCTTACTCT
>JACMIF010002581.1:0-17455 GCA_014805445.1 Diplogasteroides magnus | reverse complement strand
CGATATTTTGGCCCTGAAATCTCAACTGAAAGTTTGGGATTCCATGGAATCCCAAACGCACCGCTTCGGATTCCATGGAATCCTAAAATGAACGACCGCTCTCATTGGGATTCCGATGAAATGGAATCCGAACGACCGCGCGCGCTTGGGATTCCATCACGAATTGAGAATCACTCAGCCATCACTATTAGGGACCATATTGCCACTCGGGAGTTCCAACAATATTTGAGGACGGACCTGATCTTGAAGGAACTAGAACTGCCTACAGACACTACGAACGGACATTTAAGAACATTCTAGACGTAAGAGCAGCGTAGAGCGTAATTAAAATCAGATGAGTTCAGAATAATGCGAAGAACCTGACAATCAACAACAAACAACTCTTCTTCTATGCGTATGCCGCATTTTGGTGTTCATACGATACAATCGACGAAAAACCAGTACCTGATATAACTGAAACTATGCAAGACCCTCACTCGCATCTATATATGCGCGTCAATTTTGTGCTCTCGCAAATGAACAAGTTCCAAGAGGCGTTCAATGGCAGCGCCGGAAGCAAGATGGTACAGGTCGGTGACGATATTAGCTATCGGCACCAAAATATCAGTTTCAGGAAAGAAAGTGTTATGCATTCGGAGATCTTTTGAAAAACTGAAAGTGTTATCCATTTTTTCTGAAGATTTGTAATGTATGGTCCAACCAACAACTAATAAACGATAAAGCTGTATTTGTTGGCATAACCGGTACTATGAACAGAAGATTCACATTTTTCAATTCACAAAATGAAGATGAATTGTGAAACAACACACTGTACAACAGGACAGTCAGTCACTATTTTCATCTGACTTTATCCTCTTCGTTATACTGATTTTGCAAGAAATTTTATGGCCTAACGATATTCCGTTCCATTGATCGTGAGAGGATATGTGTAACAAAAAGTGGGATAATGAAAGATAATAACGTCGCGATATTTCTAATCTGTAAGATCGAGTCGATATGCGTGAGCGATGACACTGTATGATCACAATGAAGACTTTTCTTTTTCTGGCGAATCGCGTATTATGTATCTGTTATTCTGCATGTTGTTTATTGTAACTCCTGTTAAGATTAAATGTTGGAGATAAGAACAAATTAATCGAACATTCATTTTCCAGCCTTTTCGTTATGGCATCACTGCAATAACGGGTCTCAAAGGCGATGTTCATTCATATTTCGTGGTACACTGTTTAGAGAAGAAATAATTGATGCCCATGACAAGGAATTCCTTTGATTTATCAATTATGATGAGCGAATTCATCAGTCTCACAAATTCTTGTTAGAATACATTCATTCATGGCGAAGTGAGAGTAAAGATCTGAGCATATCGATTGTGTACAGAAGATGTGTAATGCTTCTCATTCAAATTTTCTTATTTCATTTCAAAATTTATTCTTTGTTTTCTTTTTTCTAGCGCTGTTTCAGTGCCTTTTGATCTGATTCAAACTTTCTTTTGTTTCAGGTGAACTTCAGACAGCTGACGTATTCCTTGCTCTTCTTCCACGGCTTTTTTCTTGGCCATATCGCTTTGATTGCAATAAAAGGATGAGATTCTGTCTATATGTCTCACTCCAACATGCGCCTACTGCTCTTCAGTGTTCTCCTTGTTCTACTCCTCGATCAGTCGAATGCTCAGGTGATTTTTTTGTGCAATCTGGTAAATTGTTCCATCTTATCAATTGCCGAAGAATAGCCTACTTCAACATGGACACATTGCACGTACATGTTTTAGGTGATTTTTTCAGGGCCAGGGCGACTGGTTAGCCGAAGCGATGACTAGACTGAACGGGGATCCTTGTGCCAACTTGTACAGACATGTCTGTCCGTAACGTCCGATTTTCAGAACTGTACGAGAGGGATGCGACCTCTGTGCTTAACAAATTTCTTCAGCATTCTCAAAAGAGCAATACCAATCATGCTAACGACTTGATAATTGGTAGAATAACTGAAGGCCTCACACAAATGTTCGTGTCCAACAGCAACGCAAGAGAGTTGATTTCTGTGTTTCAGGTGCGGTCGTAATGTTGAATGTGCCAGAAGGAAATACTATGAATATACTAATTTTCTGAACTTTCCGCCGATCAGTTCACACACAATTTTTTGACTATTTCACAAGGATTTCGTCGGCAAAGACCATCCGCGAAGTAGCCTATGCGCTAACATCGGTCTTCAACTCCGTCGTATCGATCAAATCATGGGCGCGTCGTCCAAATTGTATTTTCAGGAACTATACTACAAGTATCTGAAGTGGGCCAATGGACAATTTACTGGAGATCTTCAAAAGAAGACAATGAGATGGGATGAATTGTTGGCCAGGGGAAGATATCGTGGTCTTCCGGTACTCGAGGAAATATTATACATTCTGAACGTACGGTGTTTCATTTCTCTTCAATGCAAGAGTTTCAATCTTTGAGTGAAACAATTACAGAATACTTCTTGGATGAATGGCCCTCCATCAAACGATCCTTATTATCCTCAAGGAAGAACTATTGGAGAACAAATCTTTCGACTTCACGGAAGCGTCTTTCACATGAGTGGAGGTTGGAATGACGAACAATTGGAAGGAGCTCATGCTATGGCCTCGTATTGCCTTTCTAACGCCCAAGACTTGAAACAATTTCGGTTAGTTTTTTTGTATTTCCTCTATACTTTCGCGTGAATCAAACCCATCAATTCCCGTCAATGTTTTAAGGAAACAACCGTTCATGAAAAACTTAACTTAACGAAATGATGAGAGTGTTGGCGTGTTTTACTTCCAGAGTAATGATGTGAGGGCTCATAAAATATGGTAATAAAAGTTTACATTTTTTCAGGAGCAACCCAAATAATGCCCACTTGGCCATATAGCTACCTCCAGATATGTAGATTCGCGAACTCATTCCATGTTTAACGTTTTTCACATTTGAGGGCAGTTAGGTTTCAACATTGGGAAGTTGACTCCATATTCGTTTGGAATTACACGAATTCCTGAAGGAGCTCTTCTGCATATAGAATCAATTAGAAATGAGTATGCGAAGGTTTCAATTAGCTACAAAAATGCAATCAATATTTTTCTTTCAGAATGCAGCCACTATGATTCTGCTTGGACATGAAGCATTTCACACATTCTTTGGTACCAGAGATCATTGGGATCTTGGCGGAAACATCACGTACACCACCGCCGCAAAGTTTCAAAAGCAAGTTCACTGCATTGAAAAAGCTGCAGCTAATACTTGCAAAGACCGGTTTGGCGAGGTTAGCGCAACTACATAATGATGTTTCAAGCAGATGAATTGTTCAGGGACAATGTTACTCAGGTTCATTCACATTACGAGAGGATGGGCCCGATCTCGAAGGAACAAGAGCTGCATATAGGCGCTACGAACGGATGTTTTACCCTACTCTTAACGTGAGAATCAAAAGTAACGAAGTAAAATAGTTTTTGGAGAATGTGGCGGATAACCCGAAACTCGATTACAATCTGAAGAAACTATCTCCCGATGACATCGCAGCTACACGAATGCCCGAACTGTTCTTCACGAGAGTAGAAGCCACTGAGAATGAGCTCGCAAAGGTCAACTTTCATGAAAATTTCATTAGCATTTGCAATAAAGACGAGGTCTAAAGCGGTAACAACGAGCATTGCTCATTCGTCAAATCAACCAAAAGCGATTGTATATCGTACGTTGAGAAAAGCGCTCAGTGGAAAGCATACAAAGCAGAAACGCACTTTAGTGCCATTTTAGAAACACTAACAGATATCTTTCAGCACGCAGTAACGGCCGCTGTGTTTGCACATGAAATATTCCACTAATTTTTCGGTTATGGAGATAAAGGACTGTTAGGAGCAAATATAAAGAACAACACCTCCATGGTTTATCAAGAGGGAGTTCAATGCATTGAAGACTCAATCGCTGCAAGTTGTGGAAAATACCAATTCGGAGAGCCTGTGAAACAACAAAACTTTCAATTTAAATTTTAGAAAATTTAGGGACCACATTGCCACTCGGGAGTTGCAACAATATTTGAGGACGGACCAGATCTTGAAGGAACAAGAACTGCCTACAGACATTATGAACGGACATTTAAGAATATTCTAGAGGCGCGAATAGCTTGGAGCAAAATCCAAAATGTATGAGTTCAGAATAATGCGAAGAACCTGACAATCAACAACAAACAACTCTTCTTCTATGCGTAGGCCGCGTTTTGGTGCTCATGGGATACAATGGATGAAAAACCAGTGCCTGATATCGCTGAGACTATGAATGACCCTCATTCATATCTCTATATGCGCGTCAATTTTGTGCTCTCGCAGATGAATAAGTTCCAAGCAGCGTTAAACTGCCGCCCCGGAAGCAAGATGGTACAGGTTGGTAATGAAGTTAGCTATCGGCACCAAAACATTCATTTCAGGAAAGAAAGTGTTATGCATTCGGAGATCTTTTGAATAAATGATAGTATTATTCTTTTTTCTGAAGGGCGATCCTATTTTCAATAGAGAATAAATGATAAAGTTGTATTTGATGGCATTATGAAGTCAACAGAAGAATCACATTTTTTTCAATTCACGGAAAAGATCAAGAATTGTGAACCAACGGAATGTGTAACAGGACAGTCAATCACTATTTTCTTCAGCGCATTGACTTTGCAAGTTTATCTATTATTCCAATAATTTTATAGCCTGACAACTTTTCGTTTCACTGATCGTAAGAGTATAGGGTGAACATGGATGAACATGTTATAATGAGAGGGATAACGTGGTACTCTGTAAGATCGAGTTGATTGCGTGAGCAACGACACTGCAACATCACAATGAAGACTTTTATGTTTCTGATTGGCGAATGTCCTGTTGCGTGAACGCTAATAGGCATGTTGCTTACGTTATTAATTCAATATTTTCGCTGTTATTCCTAGTCAATTGTGATAGCTTTACTGTATAGCAAGCTACTGGAAGTATTGTAATAGCACTTGGTGAGTCTAAATGTTGAAGTTTGAAGATAACAAATTGATGATTAATTCATTTCCAGCTTGTTCGATATGACATCACTGCTGTAACGGGTCGCAAAAGCGATTTTTATTCATAGTTCCTGGTACAGTCTAGAGATGAAATAATTGATGTTCATGGCAAGTAATTCCTTTGATTTATCAATTATGATGAGTAAAGGCATCGCAGTCCCAAAACATTTTGTGAAACCACATTTGTTCATGGTGAAGTGAGTGTAAAGAATCCCAAACTAAACTAGATCTAAACCTAAACTAAGGATCTATTCATATCGACTGGATTCAGAAAACGCGTAATACTTCTTTTCAAAATTTTCCTGCCGCAACATTCATTTCAAAATTTATTCTTTGGTTCTTTTTTGCACTGTTTCAGTGCCTTTTGATCTGATTCAAACTTTCTTTTGTTTCAGGTGAACTTCAGACAGCTGACGCATTCTGTCTTTCTATTCCTTGTACATCTTTCATTGCCATTTCATTATCACATCACTTTGATTGCAATAAAAGGATGAGATTCTGTCTGTGGCTTTCACTTCAACATGCGCTTACTTCTCTTCAGTGTTCTCCTTGTTCTACTCCTGATCAGTCGAATGCTCAGGTGATTTTGTTGTGCAATCGGGTAAATTGTTCCACCTTATCGATTGCTGAAGAATAGCCTACTTCAACATGAACACATTACGCCTACATGTTTTAGTTTTTAGTTTTTTTTTAGTTTTTTTCAGGGCCAGGGCGACTGGTTAGCCGAAGCGATGACTAGACTGAACGGGGATCCTTGTGCCAACTTCTACAGACATGTCTGTCCGAAACGTCCGGTGCTCAGAACTGTGCTAGATGAATGTGTCATCTTTGCTCAAAAATAGATTTAGGAATTTCAAACGAGCAAAACCAATCATGCTAACGACTTGGTAAATGTGTTAACTAATGGTCTCATACAAATGTTGGTGTCGCTAATTTAAAAATTGAATTGATTTCTGTATTTCAGATGCGGTCGTAATGTTGAATGCGCCAAAATGAAATACTATGGATATACTAATTTTCTGAACTTTCCGCCGATCACTCCACAAGACTATTTTACAAAGACTTCGTCTGCAGGGACCATCCGCGAAGTAGCCAATGCGCTAAAATCCGTCTTCAACTCCGTTGTATCGATCGAATCATGGACGATTTGTCCAACTTCTATTTGCAGCAAAGATATTACAACTATCTGACGTGGGCTAATAATCAATTTACTGGAGATCTTCAAAACAAGACGATGAGATGGGATGAATTGTTGGCCAGGGGATGATATCGCATTCTTCCGGTGCCCGAGGAAATAGAATACATTTTGAACGTAGGCGGTTTCATTGCTCTTCAATGCAAGATCTTTAACAACTTTGAATATAATTGATAGAAAATTGAACAACTAATAATTGATAGAAACCCAGTGTGTTTCTATCAATTATTAGGTCAATTATTAAGTAACTACCCATTTTTCATTAAACTTCGGTATTTCTTCAGCCATTGAAAGCATCCTCTACTCAATGTGGCTACTTACAACTGACTAAAAGTCACACACGTAAACCTCGTGATATGTTTCGGGTTTACCTGCGAGGCTGAGAGCAACGGTCGAAAGTTGACCCATGTTTTTCGCCAAATTCACTCAGCATCAGATAAAAATTCGCCAAAATTTTGAAAAAGGTCCCCAGATCTCCCCAATTTGCTACCGGGTATGTTAGGTTCTTAGTAACATATTGCATACATATTGGCACCCTAACCATTTTCTCCCTTGATTTATTGACGAAAAAGTGCCAAAAAATGCTATTTTTTCAAAATGGTCCTATGGCGACCAAACTCATGTATGCAGAGGTTATCGTAGGAGTAATAAAAATATATTGGGGCACCGATAAAAGTTCGAATTGCGGCTGCAGCGTACATAAATGCAATTTCTTTGACGTTAATTTTGCATCATAGGCCATAACAACAATATTTAGAACTTTTATCGGTGCCCCAATATATTATTATTACTCCTACGATAACCTCTACATACATGCGGAGTTTGGTTGCCATAGGACTATTTGAAAAAATATGACATTTTTTGGCACGTTTTCGTCGAGAAATCAAGGGAGAAAATGGTTAGGGTGCCAATATGTAGGCAATATGTTGCTAAGAACCATACCCGGTGGCAAATAGGGGAGATCTTGGGACCTTTTTCAAAATTTTGGCGAATTTTTATCTGATGCTGACTGAATTTGGCGAAAAATATGGGTGCACTTTCGACCGTTTCTCCGAGCCTCGCAGGTAAACCCGAAACATCACGCGGTTTTCGTGTGTGACTTTTAGTCAGTTGTAAGTAGCCACATTGCGTTGAGGATGCTTTCAATGGCTGAAGAAATACCGAAGTTTAACTAAATATGGGTAGTTACTTATTTACCAACCCAATACTTTAGTGCGATTTTCGTTCGTCTTATCTCCGCGGAGCGGTTATCTTTCACTGGAGAGTGACAAACGCTCCGCTGATAATAGAAGAATGATAATTGCTGCTAAAAGTTACTGATAGTAAAAACTCTGAAGAAATCGTTCCAGAATACATCATGGATGAACGGCCCTCCTTCAAATGATCCATATTATCCTCAAGGAAGAACTATTGGAGAACAAATCTTTCGACTTCACAGAAGCGTCTTTCACATGATTGGAGGTTGGACTGACGAATAATTGGAAGGGGCTCATGCAATTGCATCATATTGCCTTTCAAACGCCCAAGACTTGAAACAATTCCGGTTCGTTACAACAAACGCCCAAGACTTGAAACAATTCCGGTTCGTTACAAATATTTCTGTAACACTTCCGTTTGAATAAAAAAATCAGTTACGGCTTTTAGGAATAGACCATTCATGAAACTTAACGAAATGATGAGAGTGCTGACGTGTTTTACTTCCAGAGTAATGATGTAAGGGCTCATAAAATATGGTAATAAATAGAAAACATTTTTCAGGATCAACCCAAATAATGCCTACTTGGCCTATAGCTACCTCCAGATATGTGGATTCGTGACGTAATTGCAACTTATAACGTCTTTTCACATTTCAGGGCAATTAGGTTTCAACCTCGGGAAGTTGACTCCGTATTCGTTTGGAATCACACGAATTCCAGAGGGAGCGCTTCTGTATATAGAAGCAATTAGAAATGAGTACGCAAAGGTTTCAATAAGCTAAATTTTGACATCAATATTTTTTCAGACTGCAGCTACTATGTTTTTATTAGGCCATGAAGCGTTTCACACATTTTTCGGTGGCAGAAATCCTTGGAATCTTCGTGGAAACATTACCTACACCACCGCAGCAAAGTTTCAAGAGCAAGTTCATTGCATTGAAAAAGCTACAGCTAGCACTTGTAAAGGCCGGCTTGGCGAGGTTGAGGCAGCTACATATTGATTTTTCAAGCAAGCGAATTGTTCAGGGACAATGCTACTCAGGTGCATTCACATTAGTTGAGGACGGGCCTGATCTCGAAGGAACAAGAGCCGCATATAGACGCTACGAACGGATGTTTTACCCTACTCTAAATGTGAGACCATAAAAGCAACTTTTAAAAAACATTCTTTGAGAATATGGCGGAGAATCTGCCAATCTCGAACCGACAGCTCTTCTTCTATACATTTGCTGCATATTGGTGTTCAAACGACGACACAAATGGAGGGAAAACGAAAAAGGACGAGCATTCTCCTATCCATTTCCGAGTAGATTTTGTCTTATCTCAAATGAATCAGTTCCAAGAAGCGTTTGGTTGCAAAGCAGGAAGCAAGATGGTACAGGTAAGCGCTTTGAAATCGACAAGAAAAATTATTGAAGTTTCAGGAAAAGAAGTGCTATGCATTTGGTGATCTTTTGAAAACATAAATAAGGCCATTGTGTTATAATAACTGAAGATAGTATATAACTCTGATTTTCTCACTTTATAAAAGAAAATTTTGCGAACTTGAATCTTTGTGAGTACGGCATCTTTATTAGCAACGAAACGTTTCCGAAAATCCTTCAATTCGAAATTGAATTCCTAAACGTTTGGGCTGTCGCGAAAAATTGGGTGATTTGGAAGATGAAAACGGAAAAAGTAGAGAAATTTTAAAAGTAAGATTTGGAAAACGAAAGCGGAGAAAGGAGAGAAATTATAAAAGTAAGATTTGGAAAATGAAAGCGGAGAAAGGAGAGAAATTATAAAAGCTTGATTTGATTCTTGATAATTGTACGAAGTCACACGCTTTCCGTTAATTTGAGTCGTTCGAGAACAGCAGTGTGTTCATTATGTTGAAAAACGTCATTCAAAGACAACTCGGAGTTGTGTTCAAGTTCCCGTTGATTTGGCACAATTACAGTATCAATAATAGGTTTCCGTCCACTCTTCTTTTTCAGATATCTCAGCTCTCAGATTTCGAAAACTTCTAAAATTTTCCATGTATATACTAGACCACATGACTGAGGATTCAGTTCACTTTCTCTCCTGCAATCATCCTTTCAAGTTCTCTGAAAGTGCTGACAACAGCCGGAAATGGATAGAAAGAGGTTCTTTTGGCCTAATGTTCTGGAGTACATATGACCAAGAGACGTCGTTCGCTCTGACGGATAGTGACGAGTTTCCTGGTTATTTCGGTTACGTAGTTGAAGGAATTGTGCTTCTGTCTTACAATATGCATCGGCAGGCCTACACTTTGAATGGATACGGGGTGGTTGAATAATAATGATAATTTGATGTCTGTTAAGTTTGTATTGCACTGTATTGAATAAAATTGTGATTGATAATGATTATACGCCCCGTTTTCGCCATTCTCCGATCACACAGCCTTTCTAGAACAATGCTTCATCTTTTGCCTCCTTCTCTCTCCCACTTCTTGCATCGCCTTTCTTCTGAGTTCAGAGGCTTTCATCCTCTTCTCTCGTAGCTAGAGTTCACCATGTCTTCTTCTTTCCCCGGTACATGTACAGTGATGAAGACATCTAGGACATTGGATAAGGATAGTTCCACCATAACAGTTACGCACGTATCGGCGAATAAGATCCTGGACGGATGTGTGAATGTGCAGAAACATTAATGAGTCTCTCTCAATTCATGCAATGGCAAGATCGGTGGCTTATATTATTGTGGAAAAATGGATTGATATAAGAGATACACATGACTCTTTTCGCCGGTCCTATAAACATTACGCTATTTAGCGCATAGTGTCGTAATTATTATATAAAGGCGCACTGAAACATATTCGAACGCAATTGTGAACTTGTGAATTTGAGCTGTTTTTCAACGTATTTTGATTTGGATTAACCAATAATGATTTATGAAAGCATTTTGGAGTCCTCTGAGCAATGGTCTAGCGAAATATCGATCAAACAAAGTGCTTAAAAATAACGTTGAGATATGTTTCAAGCAATAATAAATTCGGATAAACAAAGGAACTCTTCGCGGCGTACTGATCTTATTCAATTTCGCTTGCCACAATAATACTAAAAGGCACTACTAGGATCAAGAACTCAGATGCCATTGGCACTAGGGGTGGGCGTTTTCCGTTTTCCGGATTTTCCGAACATTTTCGGAAAATTCTATAAAATGTCATAGCAAATGACGTAAGATATTCTTTTGGGAGCCCCACTCATGGATATTTTGACATTTGACAGTTAAACTTGACATTATACAATTTTCCGAATTTTCCGGAAAAAAAATTCGGAAAATTTCCGTTTTTCCGATTTTCCGAAAAAAATATTTCCTCCCACTCCTGATTGGCACCGAATGGTCATTCTATGTTGATGGATCTGATGTCCAGAGCTCTACAGGAAAAGAACCGCAAAATTCAAGTCGCAACCAAGAGATTTGAAAGAGTAACGAGTGCGGTGGACAAAGCCGGGCAGATATTGACAGTTGCTATTTCTAGTCGTATAACTTCATTTCTAGAGGTCCTCTTTGCAAAGTGAGCGACGATCGTTAGGATTAAAATTAGATAACTAAAAATAACGACTGTCAATAACTGCCCTGCTTTGTCAGTGTAGATTAGAATTTCTGCTGTACTGATCAGTCCATTCTCCCCTCTTTCACTCATGTTATTTTCGTTTGTGTGTAATGCCATCTTCTGTATTTTCGTCCGTGGTGAGCCACGTAAACGGACGATTGAAGAGCGGATTTCGAGGAATTCATTCAGAGATTTGCAAGGAATCGACTTAAAGAGAATGGGGAACATACTGAGAAATTCTGAATCTTTTCATTTATTCAATAGCAGCCTACGCTACTGTAAATACTGCAGTGATTACATCGAATCAGTCGCTCATATGTATGCATGAACGGACAAGTTTATCCAAATGCTCATGCTGTACAAGTGCTGTAGGTGCAAGTAAGGATTCGATTCAGGGTTGGAAGAACGGCTAAAATAGTGCATTCCGTCTCTTCATCATGTGGTCTTCACTATGCGCCAGACACGACCGCGTGATGGAGAGCACAGAGAGACGGAATCCACTATTTTACTCATTCTGTCAACCCTGATTCGATCAATGGGTTCTTGCCACAGCAACAGATAACAATAATAAGAACAGAAATAATTTAAATGAATCGTAAGTGAACAATAGGGTAGGAAATCCAAGCAGAAGTGCACATATCTGTCGTCTACTTCCCTCGGAGAGGTTGTCTATCACATGAGAGAGACAACGGCCCCGAGGGAATTAGAAGACAGAAATGTGCACTTTTGCTTGGATTTCCTACCCCAGTGAACAACAATCATCAATGAAAATCTACGAGAACAGGGACTGTTCCCTAACAGGATCTGCATGTTTGCCATTTCTCTGCATGAGTTGTTCATGATTTCCTCTTTCAACGATTCTTCCCCATTCCACATAACAGATCTCATCTGATTCCTTCATGTTCCTCCTTTCTACAGTATCCTCCACTCACCACAATGTCTTACAGTATCCAATCGATGGGCGATGACCACACTTGTCCTTCCCTTGGCTGATTCCTCCAATGCCCTTTGGACTGCCTGAATAGTCCCTTCCCCTGTAAATAGACAATAGACTAGGTAGAGAAGAAGAAGTAAGCAACCGTGAAAAGAATATATCGATGGAATTGACATTTGAGTCATGCAAAAAAATATATGCTTCGGTGGAATAGTTGATTGACACAGCAAGTAAACGACAAAACATAACATACAAATGACATTGTAGATGAAAACGTTTACTACTGATGAATGCAAAAAAAGTAGTAGCGGTGAAGGCGAGAAAAATAACTGAAAGTGCTTGATCGTTCACTTCTTTCTATTGCCGATCTTTTTGTTTGTCTTCTTTCTCGTGGATTGCTTCTTCTTCCCTGTATGAACCATTTCGATTGTTGCATGTGTGTTTTCTACGAAACGTTTCCGCAGATTTACCAGTTCTGACTTGAATTCTTCGCACAATTGAACTGATTGGGCGTCATTCACTCTGTACAGCTCTAATTGAAGAATATTTGCCAATTGTTCCTACCTCATTCCTGCGTTCTCATTTTGTTGAACCGTCTCTGCATCATGTATTGTACATTGCGCACTCTCTGCTCTGAAAAAAAGCATTTGAGAGAACAAATGAACAAAACTCGCCTAGTCTGCAATGATTCGGATGAAAGAGAAGCAAGTTGTAAACGGGACGGTGTGGCTAAAGTACACCATTATATAAGAAGGGTGTAACTAAAAATTTCAATTTTCGGTTCATTTTTTTCAAAAATGAACTGAAAGGTGAAATTTTGTAGTTGCGCAAGACTTTTATCCATAAATCGAATGATGACTGCTGCAAAATCACTATAGTCAACAAACGTACTAGAAATGGGAACAGATTGTTGAGATGAACACGAACGACGTGATTTCAGTAGAAGAGAAGAGCCGAATCGAAGATTAGTGACTGGGTTTTCATTCCCCTAAAGAGCAAAAGTCAAATGAACAATGAGAGTGTAAAACCTGAACGTGTGAGGGACCATTGATTTTCTCAGCCGGAGCAATTATCGAATGTTTCTCCATGTTCTTCTCGGTGGAAGCTTTGGAGGGAGAAAATGGAGTGATTATAGTGCGAAGTCGTCTTAAAGAAGCCGTCAGGGAAGATTCTGGGTCAACTATTCTGGAAGCGCAGCTTTGTAGAGCATATTCTGTTATATATGACCGCAAATTTTCATCTTTCAAAAATCTTTCCTCGCCGCGCTATTGAAATTCAAAGTTGAATTCCCGCGCTTCCCTGGAGCCCCCCTGGAATCGACCGCGCGGGAATTCGAAAAAATTATTCGTGTGACGTCTCGTCATATGCAAATCAATTGAGTCCGAAACGATAGCTGCACTTTGAAATTTTCTACGCAATTTTGAAAGTAGTCGTCTAGTACGATGGGGCATCTAGGTTTACGCCTTCTTTAATGGCAAAGAAGGTCTCAGTCAGAATAAACGGTTTTTCTTACTTAGAACTGCGTGTGATGCTTTGCTGATCGGGTGTTCTTGATGAATCGGACACTAAATTTAGCGGTACTTGGATGATCATGATAAAGAATCATACTTTGAACCGAAGTCCTACTCTTCTTATCTACTTGCTTCTTCGGGTGCTTTGTCTTCGAATCGTTGTCATCGACTGCTTTCACGATCTGAGTGGCTGTCACATTTCGGTCATTTATAAACATCGTTGCACTTCTGAAATAAGAGTCTAAAATAGGTCCGAAATAAGAATTCAACACCTTCTATTGTAAATATCAACCCAGTTGCGTTTGGTTTTAGGCGGCATTGCAACTCGGACTTGAAAGCTGAAAAAGTTTTTTACTATAAAAGTAGAAAAATAGGAGAAGGCCACAAGAGCATAGGACAAAGCGAACCGCTGAGTGACAGAACGTGAATATGAAAACACGCATTACTTGTCTATTGGTTTATGAGAGGAATACCCTTCATATCACTCCTCAAAGCAGGCATAGCCGGAAGAGATTTAGAGGGAAGATAGGATAAATGATAGGATAGGGGCTGATAGTGAGTCATCAATGATCCTTTGATTCTATTGAGTATAGAACTTTGCTTGGTAATCAGTCAATGCAGAATGCAAAGAGTATTTTTTAAACGCAAAAATTGCCGTGGATGAGGTAGGGCGCTCTGGATCTCTCGAACATGTTGCGATAACAAATGACTTCAGTATGCTATGAAAACGGACAGTCGAATAGTCTTCCACAACTAAACCGTGTATTACGGGTTGCTTATATCAATGGCGAATCTTTCTCTCGTTATCTTACAAAAGCTGTTTTTATGCTAAACGCGCAAGCGTTCATCGGCCTAAGAAAGTACGAGGAATGGATATCGTACATTCAATACGCATTATATTGTGGCGTTGCCAGAAGAGAATGGGATTTCATATTCGGAATGGACCTTGACTTGGAACAACCATTTCAAATTTAAATTTTCTTTCTACTTGTGTGAGACAACTTCGTGATAGATGATGCCCATGGCATCGACTTACGATTCTTTTTTTTCTCGTTACGATGCAAATGACTATAATGCCGCACTCCTTCGCTCGTTTTTTCCAATGATGATCTTCTTTGCAGGATATCAAATAACAATGGAATCCCTCCCCTCTGAAATTCTCTCTATCATTTTATCCTATGACCGCGGACAGCATCCCAATGCCATTCGTGGCACATGTGCAAGGATCAGAAACTTCATCGATGGTCGCTCTCCTGAACTTTACGGACACAAAGAAAATGTCTCATTCCACATGGACCAGGTACAATTGATCAGTTTCAAAACGCTATCACGAAACAAAAAAAAAGAGTTTTGCGATCGCGAAGGCTAATCGAATGTTTTTGGTCAAAATGAAATCCCGGTTCCATCACGAATGTTGATTTGCCCTTTCAAAAATCTTGACATCATTTATAGGATGTGTTGTTCGCTGTTGTCAATAAAGCGAAATTTCGCTTTCGTAGTGGAGTCTGCATTGCTGTCTGGTCAACTTATCCGAACTACTATAAGCCATGGCCAGTGGACATTTTCATCGGTCAACCAATGATGGAATTTACTCGAATCGCACTTAGAGGAGTAAAAGAACTGGACGTGGAAATGTATGGAATTGTCATCAACGAGAAATTGTTCAATTTTATGGAACATCTCCTCGCACGAAGTTGCGCTATTAATCTGTGGGAGTGTTCTGTTGAATGTTCCAATCCTCACATCAACAACTCTTTATTCTCTCCGAAGCATGATCTCGTGGTGAAGAATATCCATAAACCACTGGGAATAGAATTGAACGATGATGTTTATAAATGTGAGTCTACGGGGAAACACGACTATTTATAGAGGATTAGGTATAATAGTTGTGGACCATATGACATAACGATTCTGTAGGCTGAATCACATCAAAGAGGACGAATCAATGATTTCAGATTGTGCGTCCACAGGATCACTCCATATTGATGTTGAATGTTCCACAATCAATGAGCAACAGTACATGACTGCCGTCAACAGAAGAGATCTACAGTACTTCTATCACGGATCGGCACATGAAATCAATGAGGAGACAATTGGACGGTCCATTGACGTGAGCTCAATTCATCGGACAATGGTCTAATAGCCTATAGGGTAGGGTGTCGCAAATGGGAAATTATTGACAGCCGTCCATTTCTATCCGTCTAACTTCATTCCATAGCGTTCGTCCCTACTTTGCGGTGACCACCGCGATGTGTAGAAGTTAGACGACTAGAAATGAACGGCTGTCAATAATTTCCCATTTGCGATACCCTACTATAGGGTTTCAAAAACGGTAGCAAAGTGCATTTCTCATTCGTCTAATCCACTCGGAGCGGTTGTCCATCGCTCGTAGAGACAACGGCACCGCGGAGATTAGGCGAATGAGAAATACACGTTACTACAGTTTTATAACCCCTACTAGCCATTCCTTCTTTGCTCTTGGAATCGCAAAGCGTTATTTTTAATATTTCGGCAGCATTCATAAACTCGATAACATTCAGATTCTACTGAATGAAAGTTGGAAGGGAACTGCGAAGAGAATCAAAATTGTGAAAGATCTACAGCAGTGGAATATTCGAATGATGGAGGAAAATATGGGAGAGCATGAGGTCATTAGAACGTCGATAAGGAGTGTCCCCAATGGAATGAGCCCATACCATGAGTGCATAATAGTTTGCATCAGGAGGAATAGGCAAGTCTCCGTCATCTTATCCAATTATTTTCGTGAGAGGAAAGGAACAGAAAAGATCTGCTCCTGTCTCGAGATTCAAACAGATGATTTTCCTGATGTAGATGATGATAGTGCTGTAGAAGTAGAATAACAACCCCAAGTCTCATTGTCCATTTCTCCTATCCAACATGTCAAAGAATTTAATTTCATATGGCAAGTTTTCATCTTATAATTGTTCGTTTAAGACCACGTGCATAAATTTATTCGAATCTTCTGTTCAGTGTCATGAAACACATTCGCTCTTACCTTCTCTATCTCTCCATTTTCATTCCATGACCACTGAGTTCCCTCCATATCCTCTCCAGTCTCTTCATCTGCACAGTCTTTCTCTCCTCTTCCTATGGAAGGGACAAGGGAAGAATGGACGATTGTCACGATCATTATTTGCCTGTTTCATTCTGTTTCCTCTTCCATCATAGAACTGATTGTCCATCCATCCTCACTATAGTCGATCATTCTCATGGAATGTCGTCCGTTCGTCCTTTTCATTATTGCATTCACTTCGCTTTTCATCCTGTAAACTGTCTACTATCTCACGATTCCCAAGGAACTTCAAATTATTATTGGGTAAAAGAGCCAAAATTACCTGCTACGATGACTCCCCCCATTTGGCTCCGCTGTTTAGCGAACAGTGGCATTTGGGAGAAAAGCGGACTCAAAAAATACTCGTCGTCAATATTTTTGAATTTAGCTGTTTTGCCGTGTACTTTTCTTGTTTTTAGAGCTTATTTGGTTACAGTTTTTGTATTTCACTTTAGACACATATCGTAAAATCGAAATGATCATTATTCGACGCGTGTAGTCCATGTTTGCTCGACGGTTTTCATTTGATACTTTTGAAATATATTCGCTTGCGATTGCAGGCATTTGAAGTCGCTGGCAGCGACTTTCCCGAGATCAAGCCCTTCGGCAAGTGGAATCTCCAGGAGGTATGGATAATTTATTAGTTTCTACCGTTTTGCGACGATTTTTTTCGTAATTTTCGTATTATTTTATATTTTCAGGTCAATGTCTCCGACATGTCTCTGGTCGATTGCATCGCTGTGATGGAGAAGCACACCAAGTACTTGCCCCACTCTGCTGGACGTTATCAGGTGCGAATTTACTCTTTGCAAGTATTCACTTTTTAAGTTTTAATTATTTTTAATTTTACTGAAAACAATGCGTGGGCAAAAGTTTTGCAGTGCCGTTGCTTCAATGGCGAAACGAAACTCAGCTCGCTTAATTATCCTTGATTATAACACATACTGAGAAGTAAA
>JACMIF010002580.1:0-14660 GCA_014805445.1 Diplogasteroides magnus | reverse complement strand
AGTACGGTAAGAAAAGATCAAACTTTTCACTTCGAGTTTTGGCGATTTTCCGTTGCGCGAACATTTCTACCAATGTTTATTTATATCTTTGAAACCATTGCGATTTAACGGAGTCAATGCGGGGTGATAAAATGCAATTGGAAGCCACTCAACACAAAGAAAAGCGGAAACGCGGAAAGCATGAAATATTTTTTGAATTCCCGCATGTTGCCTGTTATGCAATGAGCTTTTCTTCCGCTTTCCTGCCTCGTAGAAATTTTTTCATTCAAATTCCTTTGGCAGAACAACAAATGAACACCGGATCTAACGAACTGCTCTAGCAGTTTATAAGAGTTGAATATTCGGTGCCGTGATCCTTTAAAACGTTTTTCCAATGAATTCTTTTTCAGGCGATCCCTCCGATGCTGACATTGTTGACAAGCTGGGCATGTTCTTCTACCGCACGCTGAACGCTCCAGAGGTGTTTCTTTTCGATTTTTGTATTACCGGTAAAATCTGCGTAATTGCGTTCAGACTTGCACACAGAAACGCGCTTTATATATAATAATTTTTATTATGTGTATTTATTCCGTATCAGCATTAAGGACAAGCTTCGTATCAAAAGTCCTGAGCCCGTCATGATCTTCGAATAGGAACCTTTTCAAGAATTGTCCCAAAGTCCCCAACCTAACCTGTACTAATTGAGTCCCTCCACAAAACACTCTAGATAAAAGTTTGGCATCTTTTTTTCATTTTCCCTACCTGTGCGTTATCTTTATTGCCTAATCTGCTATAGTGTTTCACTCTGTTGCCCAGTAGTATTTCTTCCCTGCTGTTACCAACTATTTGAAATAATCGGCTGTTAGTTCTCACTGTATTCGAAGAAGGTATTGTTCATTTATCGGCAAACAGTTGTAACGTAGGCGATAAATCACAAAAGTTTTTGATATTGTAGCTGCTACTGTAGTTTCCTCCGTCTTCACTGTCCTTGGCTCCTTCACCGTTCTCGTATTGCGCCTCTGAATGTAAACATTTCCAATCAATACCTCTGGTAAAAAATGGGACCCCCCAAAGTTAGCCAGAAATCCGGAAAATTTCAGTCTAAAGTGGAGGATCCCAATTATGGGGTCGAGTCAAAGATGCGGGATCGATTATGGCGTCGATTTTCTGGCTAATATAGGGGACAACGATACTGGACGTTCCAGCCGGACTAAAATCGGAGCCCCACAGCAGTTGCCTAATCAGAAAATAATCAATTTTTGGTGGTACTCAAAAAGAGGTGGTTAGTTTTCCCGAATTTATTGCTTTATGTTTGAGAAGGAAAATATGCACGTGTTAATTAAGGATCATTACCACTGATAGTGGTGAATGATGAGGGAAGAATAAGAGGTTAAGAAAAGATGTATGTAATGAATCATTAGTAATGATATTGGGGAAACGGATTGAAGTTGGATGACCAATGTTTTCGGGAAGAGCAAGAGTCTTCTCTACATCTGCTGTGCGGGGAAGAATACGATTACTGCAACTAATAACTCATATTTTGTTATGAGATGATGCCATATAAATTGTGCAATGGTAATTAGTTATTACAATAATGCAAGAATGTCCCGGTTAAGAATTTTATTCCTCTTTTATACATACATTCAATAATTGCGTACATGATTGTGCATACTATGTCTTACTGTGTCTTTGTGAGGGAATTTCATTCATCATCTCAAGCCGGGTCTAAGGATAAGGCACACAATAAACAATCATCAGAGTGAATTGGACTCTACACAAAAAGCTGACGTTGAGTGATTTGAACGGCGTGAGTTATTGCAATAGTTGCGTGAAAGGTGAATGGGTGGGTAAGCACAATGCTACAGTATCTCTGCTCTTATTCAAAGGGGTCAGTCATTCAGTCGCACATCTGACAATCAATCATGGCTATCAACAAACATCACAGGGATCAATGCATAGAAGAACATCACGCAAATGAAGAGAAGGTCAAAATATGCGTGTACCGTCTAGAATAGAGAGACTACAATGAAAGAAGGACAGAAGGGTACATTTGGACCTGAAAGTAGAGAGGATAACGGGAGAATGAATAGCCTGTTGGGAGAAGAATTGTTAGCAAGGAGAAACGAGACTACCCAAGGGGCGGGAAACAGCCATTGCACTCTGTACCAAATATCATAATGGTGGCGAAGATAGGGAAGCCTCATTGACTGAAAAAGTGATTGGATGGATTCATCCAGTCTCAATCAGACAATAAAGGCCAAATTGACTCTGTTGGGTGGAGGTGAACGATGAATACGAAGGGGTCAACAGCACTCAAATAAACAATCAACTAACTACTACTCCATTGACTATGCTCACAACATTAGACGGGTATGACTGCAACAATCGATAATCTGTGCCTATTCTCTCTCTCACAAATAAATATTGAATGCGTAAATGAACGAGTAAGTATACGTGTAAATGTAAAGTTGTGGACCTTTTCTCGATGGAAACTCATGAGATATGGAAAGCTGAACCGATAACTGAGGAGGAAACTATAGAGGTTGAAGAACAACGGCATTCTTCATTTCAGGTGCGTAACTTGGAGGAACGAAGGGATCTCCATTAGGGGCTGTGGACACGGCTGATGTGAAATCATCCATGTAATATGCCTGAAGGTACACATTGGAATCCCCAACTTCATCATTTAGCCCTAACTATGTAGTGATCGAATGTTCACCTTGGCAATATAATCGAATTGAAGGGGCGACTGCGTACTGGGATAGAGTGGGGCGAATAGATCATTCTGTTGCTGCACCTGCTGTCCTCCAAAGAGTGGCTGTTGCAGGGGAGGGGCCAGGGAAGTGGGAGGAGTCTGCAGCAGGGGCTGCGACAGATGAGGTGCTGCAAGGAAAGAAATGGAATGGGGAAAGAAGACGGACAGACTGACCGAACACAACATTGATGTTGTTATTCTGGGCGAGAATTCGTGGATCGATCATTAAACCTCCTGAATATGAATGGGTTCAGTGTCCAGAATAACAATAGGAGGGGCGTATTTTTAGTAGACCAATGCACAGGTGAATGACAAAAGCGCCATGGAAATTTGCGCAATTTGCGTTGAAAATACCTGATGCGCTATCGTTTTCGTCAATACCACGGCGCAAGTGATCATTTCACCGTTTTCACCGTTATGGCGCAGATATCCATTACATCTTTGACTAATGACACACCTGTTTGTTGTACTTGCTGGTGTTGTGTTTGAGTTGTCTGAGGAGGAGTATTCAATGAGTCTTCCTGAAATGGATAAGTCATGCAAGTTCACTTTTGTTAGATGATCATGGTTCGCTCCAATATCTCACCCTGGGTGTAGAAGGTGTTCCTCCTCCTTCTCCTTCCAGAGCGGGTGGGGTGGCGGCAGAGGATGGCGTCAACGATGGAGGAATCTGCTGAAGACCACCTTCACGACGATTGTTAGTTTCTACACAAACCTGGATGGTGTGTTGTGGAATGATTTGAATCATTTGCTGTGGATGAAGTGGCTGACCTAATGGAAGGGAAGTAGGGATCTATGATAGATATCGTTTCATTGTCATTCACAATCTCATACATGAATTTGTTGCATTCCTTGATGAGGGGCTCCTCCAGGTAGAAATGAGGCCATTTCCATTCTTCTCTTCATATGAAACTCCATTGTTGCTTCGTACGCCCGTTTCTGAGCCTGAATAATTAGGATCTTGTACCGTAACTGAACTGTTATTCCGAGTAAACTGGTCATGTTCGACTGTCTACTGTGCTCATTCTCTCATTTGCGCGCAATTTCGCTGTTTCTCTAATAGGGTGGTTAGATCGCACACCGCACTGTACGGCCCCTTTCGGCCGGCAGGTAGATCAAAACCGCACTGTACGGGTCTCTCTTCCTACCCCTTCCCCGTAGCCGTACATGTACGGCCATTCCCGCACAGGTGCTGCACATTTCGCACATGTCCAATAGATGGCGTTTGAGAGTGAATGAGCTTTGCCCTCCTTTGCGAGACAATTGTCAACTGCAGTATTTGCATGTGGCAGAGTCCTGTTGCCGATCAAAATGAACCCAAACAGAGTCGTCCATTGAGAATAAAGGCCATCTCGAGTGCAGGGCTGAGAAAGAACTCCAAGAGCACCTGTGCGGGAATGGCCATACATGTACGGCTACGGGGAAGGGAGACCCGTACAGTGCGGTTTTGATCTACCTGCCGGCCGAAAGGGGCCGTACAGTGCGGTGTGCGTGTGCGTGCTAACCACCCTATTCTCTAACCTCCACTTGCGCTTTGGAATATGTTTCACCCCAACGAATAACTTGAAATGAGAGAAACATATATTTACAACTGTATATCCCCTGAAGGTTCTCTTCGATTTGAAATGCTCTTTCCCCCCTTGCATTAACTGCAGTCACATTATCTTCGCCCATACGAGTAATGCGGGAATATGTATCAGGGGACGAATGCACTATGAGAAGGGAAAGAGAAGAAGGGAGAGACCGATCATACACACATTTCCCCCTCTCAGAGACACATTATGGATGCTTGGATACGGAACAAAAGAGATTCATACAACAAACAATGATCATCAAGGACTCATACTTCCACAGATATATACTGGATACAGACAAACGGTCCCTTGAACAGTAACTTTATGCATTCATCGTTCCAATAATCTCCACGGACCAGTTGTCTCAACGTTTGACAGACAACAGCTCCGCGGGGAATAGAAGAATGACAAATGCATAAAAATGACCGATTCCATACTGCACGATAGTGAAATCTATGATGGCGTCTGACTCCCCCCTCTACTTCATCCATTCCCATTCCCTCAATTCTTACTTGTCTCTGTTGGAATTCATGACTTGCTGCATGGGCTGCGGGCAATTCGATACTTGTCGCATTGTTGCATCTCTTCTTTGCACACATTGCACCAGTCATATAACGATTCTCGAAAAACCTGCAACAATCAATGTCCTTGTATGCCTGGAATGATGAGGACTGACCTTTTATCCAGACAAACGAGACATATTTGACAGTCTGGCATTCGACAATCCTCACAACCATTACATCCCACACGGGCCTTGAATGTTGGAGCATCTCTCTGCAACGATCGGACTATACACTACGAACAACAAAGACCAAACTACAAACTGCAAAGACCAACCTGAAGTCGATTCTCCAGAACCCGCAAGCACCGTCTTTCGATACAACTCTGCTTCTTCACCCCTATAAGATCGATATGAGGACTATCAGGAAAATTCATCCCACCTGGTCCTCCGAATTGTGGTGAATCCTGACAGTATGTACATGCTCCACATGGTTTACATTGACATCCTCTACACACTCCACATCTGCAGAATGGGATATGTTATTTTCTGTTCGAGATCTGTCATCATCGGTTGACTACCGTATTCCGTGTGATTCTCGGGAACCATTTCGTTTGTGTTAGTGAATGCAATAACTGTTGGTAGTGTAAATGTTTCAATCGGAGAGGGAGAGAAGTATGAATGAATGCGTCAGGCAATGCAATTATCCCAGGCAAGAGTACATGAGAATCAGACAATCATCAATGCGCTCCAGGAAACGCCCCATTGCTATGAATTATCAAGTGCAAGTGTACGGTAGTTATTGCTAATTGGATGAAGTTGAGTCACCTTTGTGATCGATTCATACTGGCATTCATAGGCAATTGATGTCCATTTGGGATGGGAGGGCCTCCTGGAAAACACAGAAATGTTTCCATTTCTAAATATTAGAAAGTTACTGGAGTATTCTCACTAAATATGCAATAGATAAGTACATACCATGTGCAAGTAGGAGTCCTCCATGAGGTCCAGGACCGCCAAATGGGCCAGCAAGGTGTGGGGCATGAGGGTGGAGGGCTAAACCTGGTGGCAGACCGTGTGGTCCTGCAACAACAACTTGTTGCATCCTACTAGCTACCGTAACCCTTTGTTTACCGTATCCTGTCATTACCGTACCTGGCCATCCATGTGGGACCATCTGAGGCTGTCCGAACTGTCCCTGAATGCCTGGATGTCCTCCATTTGGCAGTTGATGGCCCTCCATCACTAACATCGGGCCAACCACCGAGTTCATCCAACCTACAATGGGTTACTGTAGCAGTTCAATTCGGTCATCAAGAAGAGCACGGTAATGATCGGTATAGCAAAGATGAATGTTGCGCGTTGCGCGAAATGCCTGTTCCATGGAATGAAAGGGAATGATTGTCTGACTGTCTGTACTCTCTTATGTTGTAATGATCTCTTTTTAGCAGAGAGATTGTAATGATTGTAGAGAGCGGAATAAGAAAAAGAGATGCGGGAATTCCTTCCAATGAAGGTCAAAGGGCGCCCAAGAAAAGGATGATCTTCTTTGTTTCACTTTCCATATCGCAATGAACTGATACTGGAACGGGTTGCCATTTAGCGATATATTGATTAATTAGGGAGAGGACCGCGTAATATTGATTGATTGATCAAAGGAAGGGATTATGACAAATGAGGAGAGAAGAGATATAAGAGAGGAGAGAGTTGAAGGGCAAACTGTGAATAGAGACAAGGGAAGAATGAGAGAGGACAGAGAAATGAGAGGAAAGAGAGGTAAAGATTCTTGAGTCAAGTACACTAGATGAAAGTGTGTATGTATGTATTAGTGTTCACAAAGGATGAAATGAGAGAATATGGGAATAGAAGAGAGAACAGACAGAAAAGGGCATCGGATACACGAGGACAGTCAATGTGTGCAATGAAAGAGTCGAGACCACCAACTGTTCATTTACAGATAGTCGAAATGGGAATGACGAGATGGTTCAGTCTGGAAGAAGAGTCAATGGCAGCTGTGTATATGAATGAAAGATGATTGTGTAACCTTCTTGTCTCATCAGTTCAATGAGAGAATTCCCACAATGAGAAAGGGGGAAATAGACACTAATACGTCCATTGCACTACTACGTACTCTCTCTCCCCCCTTATGCGACCATTCAATCAAATCTTCACAGCCAATCAGAAAAGGGCACATGAGCAATAAAATACTCTGCAATATGAATTCCAGAAGGACACGAATTAATAGACTGTAACAGGGATCGAACTCGAGTGAAGACAATAAGACGGTCAGGGCTTAACCACTCGACTACCGAGAGATGCTTGTATTGGGAGAAGATTTGGAAGGTAATCGAAGGATGAGATCTAGAAAGTCCGAAAGGGAAAAGTGTCAGAAGATGAAGAAGCGGCCTCTTAGAGAGAAGGACGAGCATGGAATGTGGAGTGATTCTGATGGAGAGAATGAGAATGAGAAGAGATTGAAATCAGAAAGAGAGAAGTTAACTCATTGAGGAGAATGACTTGAGGACAAAAAGACAAGGACGAATTGATACAAAGAAAGAGATGAAGAGATAAGAAGGACTTGAATGGACTAAAGGGTGATCAGAAAGGGCTAAAAGAGTGAAATGAATGAGGAAGGGAAGGGGGAGAGTATCCAGTCAATGCACTATGAATATCTGATGGCCCAGATTGAATGAGAGTGAGAGAAAGAGGAATGAAAGGCCAGTTTAGTACTCAATCTTAGACTCAATAGGGACACTTCTCATTCTTCATAAATGCCTGATCGGAATAGCTTCATCCCTTTGAGTACAAGTACACTTTTTGTCGTTGTGAGGTGATTGTTCTAACAAGGAGGAGCCGACAAAGCTCCTTTCTCAATAGAAGAGATTGTCTCCGTCGAGAGTCATGTATAAACACTCCCCTCTTGTCTCACCCCTCACTTCAAAAGGAATAACACAACTATTGTAACGTCAGGATTAGCACCATCGCTCTTCGTGAAACACAACTCGGCCAGGTTTCCCATTCGCATACACACATACACTGTATCCTGGTGGATCAAAGAGACGATAGAATACAAGTGGAGGAGAAGCGACAATGAACGAACAGCATGAAACATAACCCTGCCGGGTTTCCAAAAGTCCTCTCTTTCTCACTCAGCTCCCGTCAATCCAGAAAATGCCTCTTGAGGTGTGTTGTCCATGTGGGAAGAGGGCGGTGAGGAGAGAGACGCAGAGGTAGATAAGGTGATTGGGATAGAGTGCCAGACAGGGAGAGCGCCTTCAGGATAGGACGGTAGAAGATGTGCAATCACGAGACTTACTGTCTTTAGCAGAAAGGAGGAACAGGTGAGATGAGTGTAGTGGAGAAATGGCCAAAATTGGAGTTGAGTGTGAAAGGCACAACAGGACAGTTTCAAGTGGGTATCCATGTTTCAGTTGAGAAAAGAGAAGAGAAAGAGAAGAGAATAAGACACAAAGAAGCTTCTCCCCTTTGGCTATTCAACATAGAATCTCAGTCCATCCGGTTGCAAACTGAGCCCTTCTTCTACAGTATCCCATCCCATCCTGAAAAGAGAAATCCCTTCAGGACCACCTGATGACTGAATGAGTACCTTCATTGGATATGGCCATCAGATGTCTTTTCATTCAGATTATGTTCTCAGTGAGAATGCATGTGAAATGGAGAGAGTGGGAGAGGAAAAAAGGGGAACAGCATGTTTCGCCGATGATTTACTGCTGGTAGTAACCAGACCGGGTGGCGCTTCTTCCGGACTCCCACATGGAAAGATCGAGGATTACGGTAGATGAGTAATTATCGACAGTTATCCATGGAAAGGAGTGTAGTGGTATGAAGAAGGAAAGGAAAGGAAGAAGAGGAAAAAGACACATATGTGAAGGTCAGGTCAAATGAATGAGAAAGATCTGTACGAGATTGAGACCACGAATCGTTTGACATCAAATTGTAAAGGACAAGGCCGCTAAACACAGGATGAAGTCTCTGCTAAACAGAGGATGGCAGGGGAATCTTCATCATTGGTAGCGGTCAAGGAGCCATACAGAAGGATGAAAGGGTGATGTTAGTTTAGTGAGAGAGAAGAGAGAGTACAACGATAGAAGAGAGACCAGAGAAGACAGAGAAGAAGGGGAAGAGCACCACAAAGGTTTGTACTTATTGTGAAGTGAGAGAGTCAAGAGGAGGTGGTGAAACATATCCGGGCCGGGTTTGAGAGAGAGTTGAAGGTGGGGAGATATGAGACTTCCCCTTATGAGACCACCAATCTGTCTGGTAACAATCTCTCTCTCTTCTCTCTCATTGTCTGTACTCTCTTCTCTTTGCCTTGTCTCTCTTCTCATTCCAACTCCTTGACCCTAACTAAGGTCGTTCATATAATTGTAGTGATGCCAACAGTACAACAATCTACTGACAGTCAATCGACCCTTTCGGCATATTCCCTCATTCAAGTGACAGTGGTTGATTGGATGTTATCATAAGAAGGACTTGAATCATTCCATCATAGATGTCCATATCCAATCAGTCCGTGTAGGTAAACGATGCATAAAGACAGCGAGTGAAACTTATTCCATTCTCTTCTCACTCTGTGAATTATGACCACTATTGCATTGAGAAATGAAGAAGAGAGAATGGAGAATGAAGAGACACAAAAGACTTCCCCACACTCAAATGACGATTGGAATTTATGATTAGAGAAAGAGAAGTCCTCTCCTCTTCCTTGTCTTGTCGTCTCAGGACTTCCCTACCGTATCCCTGGAAGGGAGAAAAAGGACATAGCCTGACATGGATGTCATAAGAGGAAGCATGAGGAGTAAAGGGGCGGGAGGAGACAAGAGATTACGGTAGATGAGAGAGTATGTGAGATGAAGAGAGAACAGAGAAGAAGGGTGAAGTCTGAGGACATGAAAAGGAGAGGAGGACATGTATGGGATTCATCCCATAATCCTCTTGTTTCACACAATCGAAATAGAGTTGGTCATGCATAGCTGCATGAAACTTATTCAGGCCGGGTCATTGTCACAAGTCCTAAGATAGGATTCGTGGAAGCGGAAGGTGTTTCCAGGAGATCATTTTGATCTCCTTAACATGAGTTGTGGTTGTTCGTGTGAAGGGGGAGCAAGAATGGGCAAATGAGAGCTTGTTGGGAGGATTACGATTATGTGCACTCGGATTTGAGGGAAGGAGAAGAGAACGGAGAGTAAGGCATATCGAATAAGGGGAAAGGGACAGGTGGACTGAAAGGGAAGAATGATAGAGAATGATCGAAGAGTCCTGAATCATTGAAAGAATCAACGATTTCTTAGAAGGAGCAATAATAGATGTGATTTACTGAGAAGGAAAAAGAAGAATGATTGAATGGTTGGGGGAATCATTTTCCTTCTCTTCTCTTCCGATTAACTAAAGAGAAGTGTTAATCTCCCAAACATACAACACCATTGGTACATGGGGGAAGTGAAACAGAGACTGCCCATCAGAGGGTGAAACCCGTCTCAGTTATGTTTCAGGCCTGTGTGCATACACATTCAATCAACTCCGCCGCAAATTCGTTAGTGACTATGATGACTGTCTGATTGTCTGTGATCTCTTGATCTGTCTTGTCTCTCATTGTTGAGAGATAAGAGGAATGAAGAGAGAACAGACAATTAGAGCAAACCATTCAAATAAAAGAGAAATAATAATGGTAGAAGTGGTGGCGACGTTTCTTGGAATACATTTGCAAGGATTTCAAATGAAGACTGACGAGTATGGAAGAATGAGTACATAACAAGTATGACGAAGAAGGATACTGTATCTAAAAGTATCGATTAGTTGTAAGAAGAAGGTTGTTAGTGAGGAATGATTGTTGATTAGAAGGACCAAATGGATTGAAAGTGAGAATGGAAGTGATCAAGAAAGAAGAAGAAGAAATGAGAAAACAAGAGAAGAGAATGAAGGGATATGCTAATCAGATCATAAGAGGATTATTAAACATGACAGTCATTGGTACTACTGTAGTAAGTTACTACTAGTAACTCATTACAAGTAATACTTAGGGTGTTTAGCAGCAGACTAAACTTCGTAAGACCTCATCATTCCATTTGATATGTGAATGGCATTCATTTCTGTGTGCATTCACTCATCAAACGACTCTATTCTCATCCTTTGATTTCCTTCCTACAGTGTCTCCCATTCCATTCCTCTTCTCTTCTCTTCTCCTCTTCCTCTATTCATTCCCTCATCCAACTCCAACCGTTAAATCGTGTATTTTCCATCATCTGGCTCATTACATACCTCTCTGTCACAAACCCTTTTAGTGAATGAGAAACAATGTAGACAGAAGAGACTCAGACGACAAAGATGTCCCATCTGTCCATCCCTAGTCATCTATCACAAAAGTGTGATTCAGTCTCAAAGATTGATGCCTGCACTGAATTTATGATGATGATGCGCAGTCTTTCCCTTGGGAGCCCCACGGGGGGCGCCAATTCAAACTGTAATTGGCAACAAGAGAGGGGGTCCCTTGAGAGAAGAGAAGTTTCAGAAAGGAGATGGAATAAGGGAGAGAAGTTGAATGGAAGATAATAACTGAGAAAAGAGAAGAGGACTGATCAGACTGACGAGACATGAAGACTCGATACTATCACCAGAGATGAGACAATTCCAACACGAAGACATTCCTATGGACAAACTATTTAGAAGTGAATCATGTCTATTTACTGGAAACCAATATTGAATATTATAGTATGATAGAATGAAGAATGAATGGAAAGGAAGAAAGTGCTTCTGTATTGAAGTGAATCGAAAGGAAGAAACGACCAATTTTGTTGTGGTCTTAAAAGAGAAACAGATCCTTTTCCTTTCTCCTTCCGATTCCACTGCTACTATCGATAGGGGAAACCTGTGACTCACTATTGGAATGTTACCCTGATAAGTCCCTGTATGAGAAGTACTGTGGTGAAGGGGATACTGTAGTGAAGGGGAGTACTGTAATGGAGTGTGAGGAGTCCTGTAGAGTAAAGTGAGGGGAAAGACTAGTAATTGATTCCTCCTGAACAAGAGTTTGGAGGAAAGTTTGTAATGAGAATGGGAGGACAATCTAATAGAAAACGAACGGTCCAACAGTTCAGGATGAGAGATAAGGGGAATGGAGAGAGTACAGACAATGAGAGACAAGAGTTAGACAGGGAGGCTTTTTCATTCGTCCCAATGACCTCTTCTCTCATAGTGCACGTTATTATCAAAGGAGAATGAGAGTGAAGTGTCCGTTAAACAACGGAAGTCTTCATTTGAGGGAGAGAGTGGAACGATCAAATGACGGATCATGCGGTAAACGGAGTAAATCTCTAAAGAGAGTAAGTTCAAGACACGTGCGGAAAGGAATAAGGACCTCTCTTCCTTCAAATTTTGTGAGTGCAAATTTATGCGATGGACCAATTCTTCTCTTCTCTTCTCTCTCTTCATTCTACTCTAAACATGCACTTGTTCACAAATTCTCTCACACAGACGTTTCTCACAAATTTTCCCCTTCCACTACTTCTTCCATAACACTCGAACAATATTCCGATGTTTAGTGATTGGATACATTTCGGAAGTTGGAAGGATGCACAGAGGAACTTCTTCCTCTTTTGCAGCTGAAACAACAGCTGAAAACAGAATGGAACTATGATCAGAAGAGAGATAATGGCAGGAGAAGAGAGTACAGACAGTGAGAGACAAATGGCATTGGAAGTTGTTACAAAGACTTACAAGAAGAATGAGACTTACTCCATTTAGTGGATGATCTTGTGAGTGAAAGTCCTTGTAATAAGATCAATGGGATCTCCTTTATCTCTTTGTCGTCAATCTGATTGGTAACTAGCAGACAGGTGGTGTGAATTATGGACTGTGGCTATGGGAGAAGAGAAGAGAAGGAAAGAGAACGATGCATCGTATGTCAAGTTACAAATAGAGGGAATGAGTTGAATGAGAAGAAGAGAAGAGAAGGTGGTCCCCCTAGGGGGAAAGGGAAGATGGTAGAATGGGAGTACGGTAGAAGAGATGGATGAGTCCTAACTGGAGACTGCAGCTGTGTGAATACGCTGGAGGGCAATACAAATGTATCAAGACAGGATCAATGAGTACATTACATGTATGACAGACAGAATGACCCAATGGATCATAAGATACCGTACCCAATGGGATAGGATAGTCTGAATGAAGTATATTGATAGTGAAAGTATCTATGGCCTTTGACTCCTCCCCTTTCCCTCCCCTCCCCCTCTCTTTCTTATCCTGTTCAAAGCCTGATCACTTCTTTCCCTCCCTTCAATGATGAATAGTCAATGGCAGTCCATTGTCCCTCTCTGTATTACAGATGGCACAAGGAGGAGAAGAGGGAAAGGATCACTTTCTATCCTGTACTTCCCCCCTCTGCATAGACCACCCATACATCTATGACTCAATCACACCCTCAGGGCATTGCAATATCTACTAATGCCTTAGACTAATGTACAGGTGTTACATCCTGATCAGATGATCACAAAGGAACGATTAGTTCATTCACTGTATATTGAATGCCCCTCTGTTATCTCCCTCTCCCCCAGTCCTTGTACTCCTTGTTGATGTCTCTCCTGGATGGCCAATCTTCTCGTATTCATTCTCTTCTCAAAGAGAAGATGCTCTTTTGAATGCCTGCTCAACAGCATAATACTAACGTGTGTTGACCAGATGTGAAGAAGGAGAAGAGATTGAAAGGATAGACAGGGACTCATTGACTATGTCATACCCTCAAGACACAACGAGGAGAGAGGGAAGATAGTCATACACTCCCCCCCTCTAACCCATGGTCATAATCGTTTTTGTCATTGAAGAGACCTCTGAATGGGACAGCTTACACTACTCAATGACCCTTCTTCTTTTCATTCAATTCCCTCTGATCTCACACGGAAGTGTTCCTGTGGCACAACTACAGTAATCCCATTGGTCACATGAATGAGCAGACAAATTGTCGTGGCGAGAGGGCTGACTTTTGTCTGGGACCTTGAAATAAGCTTAGGATTGCTTAGCTTCCTTCATCCAATAGTGAGAATAGGAAGAGAGAAAAGGGAAGGTCCTGGATGGGGTGACATGAATAGAGACTCAATTGAATATAGTTATGGATGGAGGCATCAAGGTCTTCACTCATACATTTACTCCCGTTCCATTCAAAGGGATCAAAGGATCTCAAGACGTTTATCATTCATCAAATCAACAAACCATTTCCGAAGTGCAATTGCAAAAACAAACAAAGAAACAAACGCCTACTCTATATGCACTATAACAAAATTTGAGCGATCATTGGATGATACGATAGAGTGATATGAGAGCTACCGTACTTGATCTGATCGTGGTGGGACATCCCCTCCCTTGATATCTCTCTTGAACCAACTTGGTCTTTCCCTTTCCAGTTCCACAATACGAACACCGTCTTTGACTCCAGCATCGGCATCCGAATGCTCTTCACCGAAGAAACGAACCTGTAAAGATAAACCATAGATGCGCTGGGCTGTAATAAATTACGGGAGCACCCTGCAAATTTTAGTGGGAGCTGCCTGCATGGCCAAAAATTTACGTTTTTGCAATGTATTTGACAAGGGAACGGTCTGAGGCCCCCGAGAAATTTTAACCTTTCACTATGTGGGATGAAATTGGATTGAAAAAAGGGTTCTTTTTAAAAATTATCTCGGATACGTATTGCCTGGTTTTCGAGAAAATGGCGTCTAAAGGCTCGAAAATGTCAAAACTTGCTATTTTTGAGAATTTTTTACGCTAAATTCAGACTTCACTGAGGGACGTGCATACCCGCAATGGAGAGTACTAATGTAGTATGATTTTTATGATTTTTACT
>JACMIF010002579.1:0-13960 GCA_014805445.1 Diplogasteroides magnus | reverse complement strand
TTCGACCTCGATTTTCCCAAAGAACGTCCACTTTATTTTTTTTCTAAAAAATATATGTTGTGTAGAATTGCTTCGGCTTTCATATGACAAAAATCCAGCTATCGCCTTTTTTTTATTTTTTAAAATGTCGATTATTCGAGGCCGACAGGTATTATCTCAGTTGCCGTTACAGATACGGCCATGGACCCCGGTGAGTAAAATGGTAAGAATAAAATTTGCTGCAGAATGAGCGCTTTCCCAGCCCTCTACGATGACTTTGAAGCGAGTTATGATCGATCAAACTTTGTGACGAAATTCATTTTTAAAAGGATTGCGAAATTTTTCAGACCGAATCGAGACACGACGTTGATAGGGGTGCCCATACCTACTTTCAGGAAAAAAATCAGATTTTAATTCCAAAGTTTTCCACCCGGTTCCGAAAAGGTCGATTTTAGCTTCAGCTGAAAAAATAACGTATCTTAAGGTGTTTTCGCCAAGAACCAACCTCGATGAAGAAGACGGAGAGCGCAGCAGTGATGATAATGTACCAGTAATCGAGTGGAGTGAGGAACGGAGAGTTGGGAGTGGAGCCACGCGTGGAGAACGCCTGACAACTTGAGTATTACCTTCTTCTTCATACAAAATCAATATGTACGTCTCTCAGATTGTCTCTATGAGAATCAACAGCAGTGTGTGCATTTCGCATTCGACTAATCTCTGCGTCACGGACGATTTAGACATATCACGCCTCAAAATTAATGCTCACCGAGACAACAACCAGTGCAGCTGCAGATGCGAGGACACCGAATCGCAGGCCGAGATTATGACGGGGCACGAAGAGGGACAGCCACGCGAGGATCAGGCCTGAATGGATGAATCCAACGCAATTTTTTCAGGTGGTCATTCACACTCAGATCTTCATTTTTATACATAATTATCACGGGAATTACCAGAGAGGACTTGTTTATTCAGAGCGCAGCTGCAAAATGCAGCAGATGTAACATAAAACTATCACTTCGTCTTTGTCAAAACTCATCAGTTTTCCTGGAACGTTCATGTCAATCAAACAATGGTTTGCAATAATTCTCAGTATTATTTTTGACATTTCACAAGGTGATTGCATGTTGAATGAAGAGCTTAATACGCCGTCTGTGAAACATATCTGATGCATCGCATACCTAGCATTGGCGGGAGAAAGTATCTCAGTAGTGATGGAACGAGTGAAGGGGCGAATCGGAGTCTTGCGGCCAGGCATGAATGGGTGGCTGCAAGTTTAGGATGACAGGAAAGCGTGCAATGGACATTTGCGCCATAGTGATGAAACGGACAGATGAGCCATCAGAACGCTGAGAATGATGATGCATTTGTCCATTTCACCATTGCTCATTGCTAGACTGCAAAGGTTAAGGCACAGACCGGACGCAGAACCCAAGGTCTTCCGCTTTCCGGGCAAACGCTTTCATTTCACCACTGTGGCGCAAATGTCTGTATTTCACCCCACGTGTCATGTTGAAAATGTTGATCTGCTGCTATTCATAATTCCGCTCTGCACTAATTTCCAGATGTTGTTCTCGGTGACAGGAACCTCTAGTTTTTGGGCATTGTTTGCCTCTGTGCATTTTCCTTAGCAGTGACATTCATGGACGCTTCACTAATGAACGATAAACATTGTATTAAGGGTGTACTGATGGAATCTCAAAGAATGTCTCTTCATCGTGCGTTCATCGGTTTGTGCAAAAGAAGACACTGATTCTGAGGCTCTGCTCTACCCCAACACACCATCCCATATCACACCACGCAATCACTTCACCCCAAGGACGTTTTATCATGTGGACTTTGGCATCTGCTCTGATAAAATTTTGCTTCGTTTCCACAATGTTTCGATTCAAGAAATGTTTCCACACAGCTATATCCGAACGGTGCTTTCTATTGTGTAATAAGTCTCCGGTTGACTTTTCTAAGGATACACAAGTACAATAACTCTAACCTGAGACGAGTGAATCCTTGGCGATTGCATAAAGCGAGTCGTGGACGCACGTGGCGGGAACTACTTTAGCCAGGGCGAACCGGAAATAGCTTGTTTTCTCAAAAATTAACTGATTTGATGCCACGAATTATACAAAAAGCTATCAAACTGGTTGTATCCACGATTAAAATGGTCGCATTAGTGTAAATTATTTTTGGCAATTTGCTTGCGAATTTGGTTATGTTTCATTTGTCCTTTATCTCGAAAACTATAGCTTTCGAAACTATAAGTTCCAGATACTCTGGAGAAATATTTGGCGTTACCTGGACGTGGTAATCGTTGGCGATAGCGTTACAGGAGAAGCGCTCCTGTGCCAGTACAGCGCCAGTGATGAGAATGGCTGACGGGCTGGAATTCATTCACTTTTAATTATTCTTTGAAATTTCGCGGTCTTAGAAACTTGAATGATCAATTTACCGTGCTCTGTGAAAAATTGCCCCATTTATCGACGTTTTCATCGGGGTTCTTAAGAATTCTCGAACGATATGTATGTTCAACAATTAAGCAGACGAAATTTCGTGCAATGACTCAAGCTCTATCTGAGTCATGGCTCATCACAAGAGCAAAAAACACCTGCGTGTGAGTTGTATGAGCCAGATGTTGGACGCTATTCTGTGAGTCATTATGAAATGTGAAATAATAGAATGCGTCATGGAATTTCACACCTAGTTAGTGATGATATGAGTTGGTGGCGCTTATGTTAATCTCACTATTATCGCGCTAATGCCCATTGCGCGCAAAATGTACTGACCTGAATACAACCGCAATTCGCACGATCGAGTGTCGAATGGGAAGCGACGAGATAACGGACACGAGGTCTTCAGATGGAATCTACAAAAATGTGAATTTACAAATATGTTTCAGATCAGCTACGTATTCATTGGGATTCATGCCTAAAACGCTCGACCTTGTGACTGCTTCAGAAAAAGAAAAATGCTCAACATTCACAATCAGACGAATTACAAATATGTTAGAGATATGAAAATGATATGAAAATGAAATCACAAATAAACCGATGAATCCACAGCGAATTACAAATAAACTGATGTCGATATCTTACAATTATGGCACAAATGTCCACGTTTCTCGTGATTGACCCACCTCTCCTTCGTGGCGACCACTTGGCCATTCGCCCTGGTCACTGCTCTGAAGCCGCCGACCGAGTGCTGTTCTTCAGATGCAAATCGGATATCAGTGAACGGATGCTGCTCCTTTGTCACGGGAGTGAGCAGGACCTGCAAGGCTTTACGAGGTTTAGCGAGCTACAGGAATTGAAGTTACTACGTTTAGCGGCTGAAGTCAATTAACTGGAAAACACGAAATAAACGCCACTACGTTAAGTCTGACGGGATATATCGAACTTCCGTCGTATAACGCAAAGTGCACCTCAACGCCATCCATCGACAGTGACTGCTGCACGAGCGCCAGGACAATTTCGACGGTGGCCTCCAGAACCTGCGTGAGATATCTTTCACATAATATTGTGAAAAACGCTTTTTGACAGAAATTCAAATGTGTTTCATAGATAAATTCGAAGATGTTTCATCGACCAGATTGAGGATAGTTGTCAACAAGTGATCAAATTGATATAAAATTGTTAGATTTTTATTGTTGGCAAGATTTTGGCACGAATATGACTACTTTTTCAATCAGCTGCATAAACGGTTTTTGTGAAAAAAAGGTGAAATAGTACAGAAACAAATAAAATATTTCACAATTTCATCTAATGTTTCGCAAAAACCGCATTAGAAGCGAGATGAAGAAAGTATATTAGTAAATTCATCTTCAATGCATTTAGTTTCACTCACACCATCTTTCACTTCCGCTTCTTCAATGAACAATCTTGCCTGAATGGTCACGTCGCTAAGACCGGACTCTGAATTATTTGATTAGTTTGAACCACGAACATCCGCGTCATAATGATGAATTGGATACTTGAGCCGGGGAATTATGGTGTATTTGTACGCTTCACCATTGCGGCGCGGATACCAAAAGCACACTTCTTCTTTCACGCCATGACGCACTATCCTCTAGCAGCCCATCCAGACAATGGGTATATGACTCATTTGTCGGCATCACTACTTTCGTGCAAAATGCCCGCGGCGTGTTTCCATGCCATCAATTTTTCTTCTCGTCTGGCGTTCCATCTCCCCCGCAGTGCAAAATGTCATTGGCGCTGTAATGCTAGAGCATAATGGGGCGGACAAAGCGCAATTTGCACGATGCCGTCATACATTCATGACGCCATATTTTCTCGAAGTTTAGATGTGCATGGTGATTTAAAAATCTGTGAACTGCATCAATATTGCTTGTAAATGCATTGGAAATCATTTTCGTTTGTATTTTTCAAGTAAGGATGATTCCTGTAAATCGAGCTGAAGCACTGCAGCGTATATGAATTACATCGCGGGAACAAAATCACACTCGGCGCGACTTTCAAGTTGCTTGTTGTTGCGACCTATGCTGAAATTCGAAACTTTCGATCCTGACCTGACGGATGCTGAGGTCGTGTGATAGTCTGAGCACTTGAACTGCTAAGAGGAAGGATGAGAAGAGAGGAGAAAATTACGAGTGTAGGCAACTTGAAACGAGACATCTCCTGCAAAAAACGAACTGAATAAAGAGATACTAACTGCACGGTTAAAAACAAGCTGATGACAACAACAACTCGTGCAAAAATGTGTATAGGGTAGGGCAACTAAGGCACCGAAGAAAAGAGCCGAGAGCCAAGAAGAAGGGATATTATGCATTCGATTACTCCATCTGCCTCTCCGAATATGTCTCAAAGATGAAAGAGCAGGCGGAAGAATGGTCAACAGTGTCTTATGACAGTGGAAACAGCGGTATTTCGTGACTAAAGACTAAAGAGCGACTTCGAAATGGTAATCTAGAGGATAGTTAAGGGTCTATTGGCAGGACTCGTTATCAAAACAATATTCAAGAAAATTCAGAAAATGAGTTTTTGGATGAGGAAGTTCTGTGTGGTGACCAGGAAATGAGGATATTACTGGATTTACTACCGGATGAGGAGATATTATATATTCATGAGAATTGTATAGACAGGTTGCCATCAAAACAACTTGCATGAATATGAGGCAGATGAGATTATTCAGCGATGACACCTCTGGAGAGAGATCCAAGGATGAGAGGTCATTTGTAACAACGTCATATAACGAATTACACGTTGCACGAGCTAATTTATAGGGCATACATCGTTTGAGACATGCACTTAATGAAGACCTGCGGCGCAATTGAGGAAAGAATGAATGTTTGAAAGATAACTGTGCCATATTGATGAAATGGGCACATGAGCCGTGAAATTGTGACTCTTCCGCCTATTTCACCGCTACGGCGCAATGCTCTCGTATATTTATTATTTGTTCAGCCGGAAGTTCTACAACTTACGCTACAACTGTGGCACAAGAGTCGAAAACGGATCTCCGGGTTCCGGAAAACGTGAAAGGGCTAGAGGGGGAGATCGGAGCACATGCCACAATCTGGAAGTTAGCGGGCCCGTCGAAATTACAACGCGCTCACGCATGTTCATGCTGCGAGACAAGTGATGAAGGGATAAACGAGCACTTTAGAGGCGAGAAGAGGGAGGAAGAAATATCGGTTATGAGCAATTACATGACACCTGTGTCGTGGCTATTTGCGCCGAATCGGGAAATTTGTAGCCACTTTCTCCATGGCGCTGTTGTCTCACCCCTGCCAGGCATCAGCACTGCGATGAATAATGACGATGAATTCACCGAATTAGAACCCGAAAACAAACATATTTATCGAGCTAGAAATCCTAGAATATTCCAGAACCGTGGTGCAAGCATTCACCGCACAGTTGTCGCTTATCTCTATCATCTCAGCTCTTCCTCCGCCACTTCTCATTCAATTTCTGACTTTCCCGACAGCTCATCAGTCTCTTAAACCTTTTCTTCTCTCTTGAACTCCTCTTAGTCCTCTTTTCCTCTCAAAGCTGAACCTGCGTGCGATTTCGCCACGATTTCCGCTTCAAATGCAGTAAAGAGCAGGCCCGGCGGGTGAACTTTGGAACTGAATGGGCGCGGATGAGCCAGTTCTCTGCAGGTCTTTCTTGAAGCTGCAGTCGCTTTAATGAGGTCGGACAAGACTCTTGCCACCTTCAGCTACCTTTACCTGCACCTTCACACTAGGGATCGAGTTTTGGAACGTATTTGCATCGTTTCTGACTGATCGCAAAGGAGAGTCGCTGACTCTGGCGAATGATACACAATCGTTCGGCCACGAGTAGAGATAGAGAAAATGCAAATGTGTTCCATAAGTCCATCCCTATATCACACCGTGAAACTTCAAAGAGCCGAGATCGAATTAGTTTGCAATTTCCAAGCTTACGCTAAAAGCCTGCAACTTTGATGGGATGAGAGGCTGCCAAGACTCTTGCCTCTCACATCATAAACGTCGGAAAATTCAAAGCACCAAGATCAAAGGAGAAAAGGCGTTGCTCTCTGAAGCGGAAGCTTCTATTTCGACCAGCTCATTCGAAATGAACTATCGCAGAGAAGTGAAAACGACAGTTGATTTTTAACCCTCCTCAAATTAAATTCACCTCTTATCACTCTGTCATTCAACGCAAATTGGGGAAATGAGTGTGAGAGAGAGAAAGAGCTTGAATTGCTTCGGCCGGAATGGGCTTGAGCGAAATGACGGGCAAATTGCAGGGGTTTTCACAACAAAAACATGACTGCCCAGCCTTGCACTTATTCAGAGAACAACTCGAAGAGCACTCATGGCCATTGAGAAGCTTGAGAGAGAGAGAAAGTAGGTCCTCGAGAGTCGTTGGCGGTGTGGGAGCAAGAGTCATGCGAGGCGTGAAACATGCGGCCACTTGACAGTGTGAGGTGGGGCTGGCAGTTTAGCTACTTTTTAGGTTATGTTTCACAGAGGGTATATCTTCAAATACATTGTAGCTTTTAAATATAACCCATATAATTAGGTAAACTGCCAACCATAGTGTGGGACCTCAGTAGAAGTCGTAGCATCGGATCAGAGAGGCCCACTTCACCCACTCAACTCTAGTGTACATAGACGAATTAGTGGAGGAAGATATCCAGTCCTCGAGGGTAAGAGGACCAGAAATGGTGACCAAAGTGCATTTATCGGGGGAACACAACAAAGAACATTTGCTCTAAAAGAGTCGAAAAGGAGGCATATCACTTTCGCCCAAACATAAGGGAACACCAAACGTTTCGTTCATTGGTATTGCTTGTGGACCGAGGGTGAAAACAAGCCAGCAGATGTTTTGGAAGGCCGCGAAGTGGTTCCTCGTGCGTTTTTCCGTGGGGGCGGGGGGAATAGACAGGAAGACATCATAGCAAGGCGCGGACGGGGATAATATGGTTCCGGGACAAGATACAGGAAGAGGAACGATCTGCATATGTGAAGAGAAAAGGGAAAAACATCTAGGAAACTGCCGAAGGTGACAAAAATGCGCTAGTAGAAATGTGACGGGGCAAATAACGGGCATTGTTTCATATTTCATTGCTCGTTATTCGAAGAATGCTCCATAACGGTGACATGGGCACTTGCGATGTGATAAGCAACAACAACAACGGCAACGTATGCGCATCAGCCCTTCTTCCCCATTTCGGCGCAAATGTCCTCGGCGATCTTGTCCTTCACCTGACTTCCACTCTCTCTCGTCTCAATTTTTCTCTGACCCCAGAGCAGTCAATCACTCTCAACAGGCACGACGTAGATTAACAGCCAGCAATTAGTTATCGAGGTATTAGAGGGAGAATATAATTATAGCATTTCATCGATGTTACAGTCGGAAGGGAATTGCTGTGCCCGAATAAATGCACCACAATAATGAAATATGCACTTGAGTGTTGCCGCCAATTAATTTTTAGAGCGCACTAAATTTTCACGTAGAAACGACTCGTCCGCCATAGAAACGGTTGAACATTTGCACTATTTTGGAGTAGTGACGAAATCTCAGCGTAATATGCCTAGACTTCCTGGTTTTACCCCCCATAACACAATTTGAAGGGCGGCTAAATGGGCAGGAAATGCAAGAATGTGATGGTGGTCATAAAATTCATGGCCGTCTGGGTATTAGGGGAGCTGTTCCGGCTTCTTTGAACTCTATAACACAGAAAGAGCTGAAGACTTTCGATATGTTTCAGATTGCGACGACACTCTTTGAGAAGGTTCTGTGCAATTTACGTAAGTTTCGGAGGGATAATAATATAATATTTTGACGGAAAATATTTGTGAATTTAATGACATCAATGGATACTGAATAGAGAATACACATTGAAATCGAAGAAGCACAACAGTGCAGGCGAAACTAATGGTTTGCGAGAAATGCGTTTCATGGATCATATCTAACCCTGGAGAACGCTGCTTATGGCACATAAACTATACCATTCTTCTCCAGGGTTATATTTGATCCATGAAAGCATTTCTCGCGAATGCCACTGCTGACCGCTATACATATCTCGCTGTTGACGCGAAGTGGCTGATTCAATACAATTCGATTCTCTTTCTAATCCCGTTTTGATGAATGATCCCAGTAAAGGAGAATGTGCCAAAGGAAAAAATGGGCTTCGGTTCGCAAAATAAGTTTATTAAAATAAACAATAGAAAATAAATCAGCACATAACGAGTGCCATTTATATTACACGTAGATGCTTATTCATTCGTAGTTATGACTTTTTGAAATCTGCTTCGGAAATTGTTGTTTGTTGACATTGTGTATGGTGCCGTGGACCTTCTTCTCGCAATCATTGCTGCTCGAAGGAACCACAGCGACACGAAGGCCTGAATTGATTACTTAGCCGGCACTGTGCAGCGAACATTATCGTCATAATGAAGATATTATAAGAAGTCTCATCGGGCGACTGCTTAAAGGAGCCACAAAGGGAGATTTATTTGCGTGCACTTTCGGGTTCACTTCTCTCCATTCTCCCACTTTCTCGTCGTCAGAGCAGTCTACTCTGACAACGAGAGAGTACGGGAATTGGAGAGAAGTGAACCCAAAAGTGCATGCAAATAAATCTCCCTTTGTGGCTGTTTCTATCTATTTCATCGCACGAAAGACAAGAGAGCCACGGACCATTGCACCATGATGGTGAAATGGACAGATGAACCGTGAGAATACTAGGAATGATGGCGCATCTGTCCATTTCACTTCAAGGCATAATTATCCAAGGCGCTCTTGTCTTTCACCCGCTGGTAGGGTGGGATGTGGGTTATGGTTTCTAAATAGTCAGTAGAGTGCATTTCTCATTAGTCTAATTTCCGCGGAGCGATTGTGTCTACTTTCGACAGACAGCCTATTCGAGTGGATTAGACGGGTGAAAAATGTACTTTACTACTAGAGACCGTGAATTGACTCAGATATTGACAGCCGTTCATTTCTGGCCGTCTAACTTCATTCCTAGCGATTGTTTCTGCGAAGGGATAAACGACCGCTAGGAACGAAGTTAGACGGTTTGAAATGAACGGCTGTCAATATCTGAGTCAATTCACGGTCTCTATTTACTACCGATTCAGAAACCCTAGTGTTGGTTCATTTTGAGGGAGTTATCCAGATGATTTGCTGGCCAACCTGAATAACAGGTATTCCATACAAAGTAAACGTGAAGCCGTGTGTCCAGTTTCCTATTTCTGATTGCGTTAAAACGCAGTACGCGAAGATTGCCGTAGGAACCATAACGGCACAGAGAGGAATTAGTCCCTGTCGAATAATCATAATGATTATAATAATTTTTAAAAAAAAATCCCACTTGAGCCATCTGCATTCGCATAAAGCGTCGTTGCATATCTAGCGTTCTTGAGCTTAGGTTGAGTTCCGCTCTGGTCAGTTGCCGTCCAATCCGAAAGGTCGTGAACAGAAAAGCTCCATATGCCATTATATATGTCGGAATAACGGCGAACATTGTATAGCGAAGGGCCGACTTTTCTCCCTCAAAAAGGCACATTTCTTTCTAAATTATGCACTAGACGAACATTTCTTGCATCAGAATGTATTGATACGCCAAAGGCCAAGAATGGATCTTCTATTTCATCCAGTTCTTCAACCCTTATTGCTACTGCTCGAAGATCTTGCTCAAAATCAGCCGAAGGAACGTTGTAGTGTAGGAATGGCTGAAAAACGGTCAATTAACAACCACATTTTTAACAAAATCATAATAATCTCATATTTAGGTTGCAGTGAAATGAAGCTAAATAAACTTACTGAAACTATGAGAATCAAAAGAAAAAGGTATGCATACGAAATCAGAAGCCGCTTGGCATCAGACATTGGACGCCTGGGTGCATAGTTATTGATTAAGGTAACATCTATTGATTGCAATACCAGCACAGTGTCAAGTACTGTAGAATGCAGGCGGCCGGCAGAAACAGCCACTCGGAATAGCAACAGAACACTCCGATGATAGACGAGGCGACTTGAAGGCTCCGCGGTAGCCATATCACAGGGCCATAGCTAGTTACGACGTAGTAGCCATCGGAGAATATGGCTCCCTACTCAATATGTTGAAAGACAACTGTGGTCTCTCCGCATGAAAAACCAAAAAACCCAAAAAGCCTCAGCCTAGTTACGATGTAAACTATTTGATACTATTTGATCGATAAGAGTCAAGTGGTCATGGCCCAATGGCGCAGTTATCATTCACCAATGACTCACCCATTGTCCAATTAGCAGATTTGCACTCTGCAATATTCCATTTGATGCAGAAACGATGATACAGATCCTATAAGGCATCCATGCGAATCGGCTTTCCTTGCAGATATTTGCCAGTATTATGGCGATATTGAGAATCAGGCAGAGAGTTCCTTCAGCGCCTGCATAGCTGAAAAATAGGCCTACTGCTCATAAATAACATCAAACCTAAGACCCATTGTACAAGAATCCGCCAGAAGCTTGCCATTTTCGTATTGGGAGAATTGAGAGATGATATTAGATTGTCTGCGACTGGGGTATAAGTGCATTTATCGCATTTGTCATTCGCCCAACATCTTTGGACTCGTTCTTCTAAATACCATAGATAACCGCTCGGCGGGGCTATATTCTCGGGAATAGCACATTAATCTTTTAGTGCTTTCGCCGTATCTCTACACTCTGATTTGGGGTGCAAATGTCTCCGAAAAGCAGAGACAAGTGCACTCAAGAGAGTAGAGACTCGACGAATTCACTAAAATGCACCCTGTCCTATTCGTAAACGGTGCAGACTACGGTGAATTCTCCCGTTACCACCGCTCACGGACCACTATTTTGACAACTTCAGACAGAAGACGCAGTATCATCGTCTAAGCAAGGGTCAATGAGTGATGTCTCCGTGTTGAAATATCTCAGGGTCAATAGGTAAATTTTCTCAAGTATATTTTTGGTGGACATGAGCGCTTTGAACATTAAACATTGGACACGGATATTGATGGGACATTCGAGATAAACAAAAGGACACGTATTCCTCCATCAGAAATCGCTCATGCAAATAGGAATCAAGAATCGTAAAAGGCAACAGAGGGACGGTTCTCGTAGTTCCTTGCAAACTTTCAGGGGCAACAGGAATCACTACACTTCCAAATAAAGCTTTTACGTGCAGAACATGTCCGCACACCGCAGTCTTAGTGAGATAATCATAATTCCTGTTGGAAGCGACCCTTGAAAATCAAAACTTAGGCTAGTGCGGAAATTTCTGTGCGGAAGCGTCTCATTCCAATTAGGGGTTCTAAAACGGTAATAAAGTGCATTTTTCATTTGCCATATCTACGCGGAGAGTGGAATATGATAAGTGATCAAATATAAACGAAAGGAACCGATGGACACAATAGATTGGTCGGGGATAGTAAAGGTAAACGGAGATCGGCTAGTGAAGAAGACTTAGCCGATAGTTGAGTATCCGGTGGTGCGACATTCTGGAACCGGCGTTTTGGAACCGCGACATTCTGGAACTGGACATTCTGGAAAAGCGACTTTCTGGAACCGGACATTCTGGAACTCAAGCACCCTTTTGATCATAAAACGTTGTGATAATTACAAATTAGGGTGCAAACAAGCGCTCATTCATTCCTGGCCAACGAGACCGGTCTAAGCAAGCGCTTGTTTAAGGGGACCGTTAAACAAGCGCTGTTTAAGAACGACCGCTCGCCTCTGCTTAGCCAAGCAGAAATGCTTGTTTAGGCAACCCCATTACAAATGCATTATCAGATCGATCGGATTCCAGAATGTCGCGGTTCCAGAATGTCCGGTTCCAAAACGCCGGTTCCAGAATGTCGCACCACCATTTTGGGCATCTTTAGTTAGCCCTCTCTTGAGATAGAAAACCGCTCAGCGGAGATCAGACGAATGCCAATTGCACTAATGACACTGATAGCGACTCCCAATTGTTCAACTATGCAACCAACTAGCTACCAAAGATAAGACGCATGTATTGTATACACGGCTAAATGACTGGTCTTGTAGACTCCGCTGTAAGCGCATTGACAGATAACTAAAATAACTGAACGATCATGTGTATTGTGCCATTGTGATTTTGTTTCTCCTCCTCCACATATGTTATATTAATACAATAAATAACGTGAAATTTCCTAAATATTGGTTTTTTTTTATGATTTTCGTCTTTTTGAACTGTTCAGAATAGATACATGTCCAAGGAATCCAACGTGATTAGTATAAATATTGGAGTGGACAAAGCAAGGCGGAGTGCAATTTTCATTCGTAAAAAAATCACTCAGATCGGTCATCTATCGCATGAGAGAGACAACCGCTCCGAGTGAATTAGACGAATGAAAAATGCACTCTGCCTTGCTTTGTCCACTCTAATAAATATGTAATATGTTTCACGTAAAACATTGATCTGGTCTATCAGTACTATCAGTAACGTTGTTGATCGCCCGAGAAAGTTCCCCGCCGTCTTGGCATTCCTACCGTATCGTCAACTTTCGCTTCAGGAAGCATAATGATTCAAATTTTCTCCATATGAATGTGTCATCTTTCATGAATGTTCAAGAACTCAATCCTTTATCATGGATGAGAAATGGCCAAACTACGGGCAGAGGGTCTGGGAATCCAAACACTTACGCATCATTCCTCTATCAATAGTGGTTGTCTCATTGGGAAAACGACTCATGTTTGGATTCTCCGAGGAACAGTTTCAATTAGGGCAGTACTCCACGCTGATGGTGGAAGTATACCGAAGCTGATCGGTTTTGACTACGTAGTCGCAAAATGGCTTTCCCATCAAGACTCTTATGAAGACACTAGGTCTCCCACATTCCTTTCCCACTTGCACGTAAGGCTTTGCTTCACCCTGAAAAATTTTATCGACCAGTATCTTCAAACGAAGTGGGAGGTCCAATATCATTTCGAATAAAAAAGTTTCTTGGCTAAGACATATTGGTGCATTTTCTTATCCACATGCTATGTTTTCGGGTGCTTACCGAGTTCTTGTAGTCGTAGTCGAACGAGAAATAGCCGTCCTTGTCCGTAAGTGTTGTGGCCAAAGTGCTGGTGATCGCGAAAATCCTGGTGTTGAAAATCCACAATTCTGAGAGGTCGGAGAGATCGACTTCCGCGTTGGGTCGTACAGGCTTCTGCAGGAATCATTTTTTCTTCAGATTTGTCGGTTCTAACGATAGCTAGGTATATGTATATTTAGGTATTCTTAGAGCAAAATGTAAAATCGAATCAGAAATCAGAAATCATATATCCATACCTATGTTTTTCTTTAATAAAATTCTCTTTTTTTCAAGCTATATTTTCCATGGTTTCCCTAACTGTTTTAAAACACGTACTCTGTAAGACCGGAGGTAGGGGTGGCACACCCCTTCAAACATTTTTCTTAGGTCTGAAATTTTCAGGGTAACATCCCCAGGGGCGGGATACACTTCAGCCGCGATTTCATAATTTTTGCTCAAAGATCAAAGATCAAAGATCAAATTTTTAAACATTAGATTTAACCCATATGTGGC
>JACMIF010002577.1:0-17469 GCA_014805445.1 Diplogasteroides magnus | reverse complement strand
TTGATATGCTTAGGAAAGCGACTCTTGATCCTATTCAATTGAACAAAGGATAATCATCCACATCAGACTTTTATGCATTTCACAAAATTAGGTGAAAGCTTAAAATGATACAATTTTATAAGTGTCTACCTTGATATTGCTAAACTTCCAATTGAAATTGTTCCATGTAGGAGAACAGACAGACATATGGTGTGGTCGAACCTCGTTGTAGGCGAGGAGGAGAAACGAATGGAAGGAAAAAGAGAGTATAGGAAATAACCCTCTTTCACAGACGCTGTGATTCATAATCGTGCTTGTGAAGGGAAGAATGCAGTGCTGACTCATGTCTGTACATGTGAACTGGAGTAATATTCCGGGTACGACCATTACCCCTGATTTCGTGATTGTCAGACGCATATTTACATGATATTTCGTCACATTAATCGTCTCGAGACGTTATTCGTCTTATGTTTCTGTAGCACTACATAAGGAACACATTTCACTACAAGATTACATTAATAATGGTTGTAATCTTTTCAAATTCAAAATTTCATTCCGGCTCAAGACATTTAAACATAAAAATGGCGTCATAAGTTCAAGAAAAACGAGAAAAAATCTTTGACATAAACGGAAGAGCTTCAGCACATGCGGCATCAAACAACATGGCAAATGCTTTGCTTGCATGGTAGAGGATAGCAATCACGAATGTGAAGAAATGCACCTGATATGCACTAAAGACGTGAGGAAGCATTCAACTGCATCTTGGGGTCCTAAATCGATAAATTTGTCGTCATTCTTCTCCGCAGGGCGATTGTCTATCAGGAAGCGAAACAGCAGATCTGCGGAGAAGAATGGTGACAAATTTACTAATTTTAACCCCTAACCGCATCCCACTTACCTATTTCTCTTCTCCCGTTCTTAGGCCTGTGTGTCAAGCTTGTACTTTCGCCTACGTTCAATTATTCGCCAATAAATTCCAGCTTACGAGGCAACAGCGTTATTTCTGGAAATAGTAGTCAATCATGAGAGTTCGTCGCTGAATTTCAAAAAATTCAACCACTACTAACCTGGATGGCAGCCATTGTGCATGACAAGGCAAGCGACTACAACACTTCCGATTCAATTGAACAGTAGATAAACATCCACATCAGTGCTTTTATACACCTAACCGAGGGAATCGCCCCAAGAACGCGCAGCTTCAGTAAAAAGGAGCTATTGGATACCTGGATACCTTGATATGTCGAAATTTCCATTGGAAAATGTTCCATGTAAGGGAACATGCCGGGAAGATGGTACAGAGCATCGATATAGGCGAGGAACAAATGTACGAATGGAAGGAAATGAGAAATGAAAGGGAGGAGAGAAGAGATAAGACATCTTTCACGGGCACTGTGATTCATGATCGCCCCTATTGAAGAGAAAAATGCACTGCTGATTCATGTCTGTGGCGGTAAAGGTAAAGGTAATGAATTTCGGATTTTGAGATCTTTCACCCCTGTTTGTTAAGGCCAGTTATGTCTGCAGTAGTGTTCTCTACGATTTTATCACTTCATTCCGGCACAAAACAGTCAAACATAAAAATGGTGTGTTCATCTGCAGAAGAACGAATCGAACAGAGTCAACTGTAGTATTTCATTTCAACGAGTTTATCATCGTGAAGTCCGAAGTTTGAGGAATGGCTCCGTGACTTGAGGATCTTAGATGATAGCCCCATTCAGGCGGCGAGTATGATCATTGCCATTCAAGGCCATAACGACGATTGCGCATTGTTGTCAAATTTCTTGGCGACTAAAATCATAGAATTATCGATTGGGCATCATTTCATCTATCACACATCTCCCACCTATTTCAATTCTCATCCTTTTAGAACCGATCTTGTGCTATCAATAAGTTTCAGGATTTGAAACGACATTTTGATTTCCGAAAATTATTGATTGATCATTATTTAGTTCTCGAAGATCAGCCTGACTAATGAAGGCGACAGTGAACATATTTTTCAGAGCGTTCATAAAATGTCAGTACAAGGTGTAAACGCAAAATCATATAACAAGACAAGTGAAATTCAATACCTTTCTGAATACATCTATCCATTCATGATCGAAGAATAGTTCCATGTAAGGAAACCAACAACGCTTGAGTAGAGCCTCGTTGTAGGCGAGGAGAAGGGAATGAAGAAGGAAGGACGATCAAGAAATCTGCTTATCAGACGCGCTGATTCATTGTTTCGACTTTTGCGACGACAAGAATACAGGGCTGATGCAGAAAAGAGAAGAGTGCAGGGCTGACACCTGCACTATTTAAATTCACTATTTCCTAGCGAGCGGTTGTCTATCATCTGGGAGAGACAACCATTCCTAATGAATTAGAGAAAACGAATGCACCAACTTTAAGTGAATCGATTCAGACTTATTTCGAGGTGTCTAGTAGGGTTTCGAAATGGGGAGTAGAGTGCATTCGTCTGTGGTCTGATTCACGAGGAGCGGTTGTCTGTTGCATGAAAGAGACAACAGCTCCTCGGGAAGCAGACAACAAGCGAATGCACTCTAATCCCCCTATTTAGAAACCCTAGTGTCTAGTGCTTTCATGTCCCTTCAGAGAGAACGTCTCACTAGAAATTGCATATGAACGCGAGATGCAGAATTGTTGATTGTTTATGTTCTTCGCGGCCATTTTCAACATCTCAATGTTCATAGACGATCACTTCCTTAATCTTTTTGGGAGGTGGCTGGGATTCGAAACAAGCTCATAGACTCATATTATGTACTCCAACGCTGTAGTAAACACATAAAGATGTTCAAAAATAATATATTTGACAATTTTACAAAGGTTTATTCCAACTTCACAATCGGTATAGAAAAATATTTTGAGAACTGTGACTGCAGAAAATACTTCTTGAAGATTATCTTGCTCGTGATATCTCCAGATCCTATGCATGCAGTGGGTTTAAGTTCATCGCTCAGATTTCTTGTCCGAGGGACAGCAGTTTCAGCTGAAGGGCGGCGTTGGGATGAATAATCAGTAGTAGGGTTTCTAAATGGGCAGTCAAATTCATTTCTGATTCTTACATTCTCCGCGGAGCAGTTGCCTCTCGCTCGTAGCAACAACCGCTCCGAGAAAGATGGAAGAATAAGAAATGAACTTGACTACCGATTTAGAAACCCTAATAAGTAATTAACGGAATCCAAGCAGAAGTTCGTTTTTGTGTCGTCTGGTTCCCTCGGAGCAGTTGTCTATCACATGTGATGAAAAATCGCTCCGAGCGAATTAGATGATAGAAAAATGCACTTTTCCTTGTATACCTTTTTCTGATAATGAACAAACAAGAACCATTTGAGAAGATGAAGGTTGAACATTTTTTCTTTGAAGGAAGACGATAGTATGGGAACGCCCCACGGACATCGTATGTATGAGCCGCATTTCTTTCATACAGACCGCTTCATACTGACCTAAAATGAATTGCACCTTGGAGATCTCGGAATGAATCTTCGAAGCGGTTTATGCCAGCCGTTGTAGACAACAGCACGCTATGAGTTAGGGAAAGTGATATTGAATCGAATCCGTTTCAGTTCGAGGTTTCCATTGCACATCAATGAATATGAGTAGAGCAAGATATCCGTCATTCTTTTTCAATTTCAAAAATGCATTGACCATTGAAAGTGTCTCACCAGAAAGTCATCCATTTCCCACACCGACCATTCCCCTTCATCTCCAGCATTCGACGAATACTATCGATTGACTGGGCGAATATCATGTATCTCAAACTTGGGCAAGAGATCGGCGTTTGGGAAGTGATTCTGAAATTTTCTGTAATAATTGTTAGTCATTTCACCTACTGTTCACCTGCAGATAGCCATTGGACAGGGTAAGGGAAGAGGAGCAACAACACTACCCAAAACATCCACATCTCACTTTTATAAAAGGATCTAAGGAAAATATTATCGATCATAGCTTAAAATCGTGTAATTTGATAGATAGGTACCTTGATATTGCACATATTATATTAGACATGGTGTTCCATGTAGGAGAACAGACGGGGAGGATCGTAGCGTAGAGCCTCGTTGTAGGCGAGGCACAAATGGAAGAGAATGAAGAGGAGAATGGGGAGAAAACCCTTTCACAGACACGCTGACACATAATTTTGAAGAGGGGAATGCAGAGCTGATTCATGAATATTGAACGGAATCCAAGCAGAAGTACACATTTCTGTCGTCTAATTCCCTCGGAGCGATTGTCTCTCTCACCTGATGGACAACCGCTCCGAGGTAATTAGACGACAGAAAAAAACATTTCGTTCCCTTGTAATGAAAGAATGTATTTAGTAGTGATCTGTTCAAATTCAAGACTTCATTCAGACACACGACAGTTACACATGAAAATGGTGTCATCATTTTATGAATATCGTTTTGAAGACTGTAAAAGGTAGAGCTCCAGCACAAGCCGCATCCACATGGTGAATGATGAGCTCGCTTGGTAGAGGCTAACAACCGCGAAAGTGAAAAGATGGTACAGAGCCTCGGTGTAGGCGAGGAACAAAAGTACGAATGGAAGGAAATGAGAAATGAAAGGGAGGGAGAAGAGAGAAAACATCTTTCACTGGCACTGTGATTCATGAGCGCGCCTTTTGAAGAGAAAAATGCACTGTTGATTCATGTTTGTGGCAAAAAAGTAAAGGAAAAGGTAATGTGCCTCGGCTTTCGAGATGTTTCACCTCGGCCGACAGGTGCTAAGGCCAGCTGTGTCCGCAGTAGTGTTCTCTTCGATTTAATCATATTATTCAGACGAACATGTAGAAATGATGAAATGGAAAAGGGAAGAATGGAGAAGGAATCTTCTTTCTAAACGCTCTGATTGATTGTTTCGACACTTGCAACAAGAAGAATACAGGGCTGATCCACGTTGTTCAGTATACGGGCAAAGGAAAACACCGATGCCAAACTGATTTTAACAAGGAAAATTGATCAATTGTATAAAATTACATTTATTGCAATTCGCATTACAGAGGATTAATTCCATTAGCAAAATCGACATATTATTATTTAAACATGTGAACAGTTGCTTCAAATCAATTCTTGAATGTTGCATTTCTACGAAAATTCCGCGGTTACAATTGTCAATATGACTTGAGCCCTTCGTTTAATCACGTGCAGTCCTATTCGTCGTTCGTGGGTGGCGGCAGAGCGAAACCATCTAAATACCAGCATCAAATTTGATATGGAAAGTAGGGAATTTACATCAATGTCGACGAAAATTTCTATTTTCCATATCAAATTTGACTCATTCAACGACCGGGCTCTATGCAAGCAATGGAGTAAATGAAGTTGAACGAAATTGTTCAACTAGGCAACTAACTAACTAACTTAGGCGGACAGGGCGGACTTTTGTGTGGTGTCTACGATAATTACGGTGAATGGCTAGTATCAGATTATACGAAGATAATCGATGTGAAAAAGAAGTGATCATTACTTATGCATCAACCTAATATTTTACGGATTCCGTGAAATATGATCGGCGCTATATATAGAATGGCGCTATTGGCGTGAAATATGATCTGATTGGCGCTTTTGCCCTTCGCGCTTTTGTCATACACCCGTTACATTGTAAGACTATTGTAACGTGATGTGTCCACTCATTTATACATTCAAACAAAATTTGTAGCAACGAATTCGGAAGTTCGAATGTGGATTTGGTTCGTATTTGGAATCAGACGAACAGTTGATATGGCGCTAGTGTAGCGAAGCTGTCGATATGTACTTAAGAATCCTTCTTCCATAGTATCTTCCATCTCAATGCCCTCTCCCAGTTCTCGCTCCAGTGCATTTTCATTTCGACGACCATCAGAGAAGTCGCCGTTGAAGTACAGGAGACATGATATCGTGGACTGGAGGAGAATCTGAATCTGGTAAGTTGTAAAACTTTCCTGATCAGCCTTTTCGTAAGTTAAGTTATCTAGTTGCTGTGACTCCCAAAAGAGTGACCCAGCAGTCAACCAACATGACCACTACATACCCATATGGATATGTAGTCTCCTGACAGTTGAGATCTCGAAGCACGTTGGAAATTGAAGAGCTTTTCTTCAGGCGCATCTTGCACTAGAGCACAGTCGAGGCATACGCATTCGGCTTGGCTGGCTAGATTCTCAAGTCTGCACAGGGCTCTTGCATTCAGCTTCCCCTTTACTGTCAATCTTGAGAAACCGCCCGCGCTGAAACAATGAAGTTTGCTACAAGATGCATTCTGTAACACCCGCCATATTCTTCTGAATTCGTTTGAGCGACAGCGCGTTGAACAAAATGAAGTTGTCAATTGACGGAACTGTTCAACTATTCAACAAACTAGGCAACAAATTAACGCACGAACTAAAAAAAAGGTTTGGGCCATAATCCCTGGGTGAGAAAGCATATAAACATTTCAAATCTAGTTTGAGGAAGAAATTCGGGAAAATGTTTTCTGTTGTTCTGAATCCTTTGCTGTTGCTAACCTTTTCAAAAGCATTTCTACACAATTCGAGACTGTTTGCCAGAGGAATTCACTATTTCGAAAAATAGTTTCAAGCATGTAGAATGGGAGAATGAAGTACAAGAATCGCCGTCGAAGAGGAGCTCGTATTTTCCATTGTTGCCGTTCCAACAGATTGACAAACTATTGTTTTCATACAAATGCACAGTGGCCGATAATAGTCGCCTAAACTAAATAAACATATGCACTCCTCAAATTTAGTATTTTGGAGTAGTTATTAAACAAAAAAACTATTATAGTTGATTTTCCGGAAAAGGATATGCCGTGCAAAATACACAATACTTATTGCCAATGGCACAGTGCATGACAATACCTATTGTATGCCTTCTTCAGGTTAGCGTTGATGATATTGTGGAGCTGACTACATGTCAGACTGGCATTGTCCACATCAGGTCCGTCCAAGTTCGAAATGCACTCGACTAAGAGCTCAGGAGGAAGAGCGAGGAGTGAAAGTACAGTAGGCATTGCTTTCTTATCGAGGAGGTTCTGAAGGTGGAGATAGTGGTATACTCATCAAATAAGTAGGTTTCCTAATCAAGGGCAAAGCTATTTCATATTCTTCTGTTTCTCATTATTTTCACTTGACTAGTTTAAAAGTTAGTTTTTCACTGAGAGTTTTTTCTCCAAAATGTGCAGTGACAAAATTCTCTCACTATTCGAATTCCACACTCCTCTCATACTTCTATCCATTGCACGTAGCCATTGGCTCTCATTTCACTGGGTGCTCTCAGGAGAGTTACTTTAAAAACAAGCGAAAATCGAGTTGCATGCCTTTTATAAACATTTTCTCGAAATGGCCCATAACCGCGGAAGGAAGAACAAATACGAGAATTGACAAAACTAGACGATTTTGCAGAAATAAGATCGTAAGATGACAGGCAGCGCATAAAACAAGCGAATACCTATCACTGTATACACTGCAGGATTTAATATTTGGTTGAGATAGGCACATACCGATTCTCCCTCTTGTTTGTTAATCGAGTCATGGGCATTGCCTGGGAGATTTTCGCGAGTGAAATGGGTAATTGATCTCCCTCATTCGTTAATTGCCATGAAGGTTAGGTCAAACGACTTTGATTGATTGTTCTACAAATACCACGTGGATCGGAGAAGCGTTTCAACTGGTCAACGGAATAAAGGGTTAGCACATATATTTCGAACGACTTTGGAACCAGCAAAATAGTTGAAGGGAAATCTATGAAAGTACTCTTCATCTTTTTTCCATAGAGGAAGAGAACTTTCATAGATTTCTTCCATCTCCATGCCCTCTCGTAGTCGACTCACTGACTACAAGTGCCGGCATTCTCAAAAATGGGAACGTTTCAGAAATGACCTTGTCTCTCCTGGGTATGCCTTCGGATGTCCTAATGCTGATAACTTCTACCTTCCCTAATAGTGAATACCGCGCTTTTCGTGCGACCTGTCGTCGGCTGCACGCTCTGAGACCTCTACCGATACATGTGAAATTTACGTGCCGGAAAGATATGGCTGCGCTCGAGATCCGAGCTTTTGACCTATCTGAAAGACTGACATTTGAACAAGGAAAATGCCGTTCTAGGATCGGCGTGAAAGGAAATGTGTGCGGATTGTCATTCAATGAAGCATTTAGCGAGATAATAGACAGAAAAGGCCAAGTCACACTGACAATAATAGGAGATATATCGATATCAACATTGGAAACTATCAGTACTGCAATAAGAAGAGCATCAGTGATCGAAATTTTCTCCAACGGAGAAGATGACAATGATTGCTTACTTTCCCAGCTTTTCCAGCAAATTGTGAAACCTGAAAAATCAACGTTTATATTTTCCGATGATTTTGCCGGGAAAGCACTGGAGGATTTGTTTCATCTAGGTAGCCTTTTATCTTTTTGCTTATATTTTTTTGAAAACCAACTAAGCATTTGACGAAGAATTATGAGTAATTTTTCAGGAAATGGAGAAAACAAGCGTTCTAAGACAAGGATTCTACACCATGCGCTTCACCAAGTCGATCATGAACGTAATATTGTTAAGTGTCATATGAAAGAATTCAATTATAAGTTCCTCGCCGAAACACGTTGTCTGTACATTACAATCGATCCCACCCAGCGTCCCAAATCAAGGCACTTTATACTTCGCTAGGTTTTTTACTTTGTTAATTTGCTCATGATATGCACAATAACTATCACCCCATCTCCAGAACAAATATCATCCTTAAGATTGAGAGATTAATTGCTCGGACGATCTGACAGTATAGAATTCCTAATAACAACATCGTACATATTTCATCGTGAACCAGTTACTACTGCTCCCCTGGTCTGTTGTGTTCTCTTCAATTTCATCACTTTATTACGCCCAAAAATATGTACATAAACACAGTCTTCATTCAAAGAACAACAATGCGAAGTCAAATTCATTAGGAGTTTATCGCTGTTTGATTTAAAAGTATCTGGAATGCAATAAAGGAATGCGGAAACATGTACAGACTATAGGGGATGAGTACTCCGAATAAAATAGGCTTGTACGGCTAGGGAAGGTCTATGCTGGAGTGGAATGACTTCGAGGCCGCTGTAACAAACTCGGGTATTTCCGCTGAGATGACTTTCTCTGTCGCATGGCTTCTTCTGCGTTCTGTGGTTGCAGCAAGAGAATGTTAGATCGTTCCTTCAGATGGCTTCCTGTTATTCTCCTATTGGGAATTTCAGTTATCCAAAAATGCTTCACTCTATTCAGCGTAATACATAATCCACATGGCAATTTATCTGACCACCTATTTATTACCGATTCTTTTTTCCACAGCAATGTAAGGTTCAGGCGCACCGTCGTCACGAAGTACAATACGTACCCATCGTCTTTCTACTCTCCGGAGGGCAGTTGGTGTTCGCACGTACCATCGTTCAACGTTCTTGTTCGCATGGAAGATGACGACCTGCTAGTGTTGATAGTAATAATATAATAATAGAAAATAAATATAATTACAAAAATATAATAGATGTGCATGCTAAGGTTTCAAAATGCAATAGAAGTGCATATAATAGATATTTAATAATATTTCTATTGTGCTTTCTCACACGGAGCAATTGATCGTTCAATAGAGTTTTGGCTTTTGAAAGGGTTTCCTCACAAAAAGGGCGAGTCCTAAGTGGAAACCTGACCGAGCAGCTGTTGCTTTCGCAAAGCCATCCTTGCACAGTGAATTCGACACAATAAAAAGCAAATTCTACCAATACCTCAAACACTTTTGCAGGCGTTGAACTTCCCAGATCAACGTTTCCTTAGGGCCTGATTTTCGGTATCCATATTGGAAAACTGAAATTTATTTATTATAGTATTTAATTGCTTTGTTTAGCGCTCTCGCCCATGGAAAAAAATGGACCGCTGAATAGAGATTTGGCTCTTGAGAGAATTTCCAAGCGACGAGTCACAGGAGAAACCCGCGGAAGCGCAGCGGTTTTCTATCCTCGGTAGAGGTTATGTGAGCGACGTTTTTCGAGTGATAGGATGCTTGATCGTAGCGACAAACGCGTCGCAGAGAGCATAAGAATAAAAATGCTTGGAAATCGATTACAGGTGATATCTACGAGTTTCACACTTTTTTGAGCTTCGAAAATAAAGTTCAAACAATCTCACCTGAAAATTACCACATATAGACGTTTTCCGATCTTATCGCGAAAATTCTCCGATGAGTGCCATTGATAGTGTGAAGAAAAATATGCACTCATTGGTCTGGGGCAATTCGGCGGGTTTCTGGAAACACTTTCTGTAATATTGTGATTTTTCCTAAAGTTTAAGAGATTTTCACCTGGGTACTTGCTATGCATGGTAAGGAAGATGCGATTCTAGGGTACAACGTTTAAACATCAACATCTGAATTGTATCCATCTAAGGAAATTAAGTGTGATAAGTACCTTAATAATGCGTATTTTCCATTTCAAATAGCTCCATATAAGGAAACCAACGGACAGGAAAGATGGTGTAGTAGGGCCTCGTTGTAGGGGGGGGGGAAATACGAATGCACGAGAAGATAAAGGGAAGAATAGGGAAGAAACCTCTTTCACAGACGCGTTGATTCATAGTCTTGTCTTTTGAACGGGGGAATACAGTGGTGATTCACATACGTAGGTGCCTAGTACTGTTCTATTCGAACTCACAATTTTATTCCGACACAAACAGAAGAATCGATAAGATGTATTCATAGGAAGAAAAACAAATAGTAGATGGATGGACAAAAAAGGTGGCATTTCTCATCCGTCTATCACCTCGAGGAGCAGTTGCCTGATTGATTGATGTAACGATCAACGCAATGGAGAAAGATGAATAAGAAATTGCATTGACATAAGACAGTATCTTTATCTACTTCCTTTTATGCTGGCGGAGTGGTTGCAGTTCTCGAACCTCTCTGACTTATGGAAAGATTCATCCCTCATAGACTGGTGAAGGAGGAGAGTTCACCAGTCCACATTGGGCAATTCGAGAAGGATGTTCACACATGGAACAGTCTCTGTTGAAGATTAATTGTTTGGGACACTCGAATGGATCTGAAAGTAAAAAAATCCACTCCGTGTCATCTTAAATTAGAGGTGGATGGATAAAAAGGTGGCATTTCTTATCCGTCTATCACCCCCGAGGAGCGGTTGCCTATTGTTTGGTGTAACGATCAACGCAATGGAAAGATGAGTGCGAAACTGGATATCGAACCTCACTGACGCAACTGAAGAACTTTTTGTTCACGAAAACACTAAAAAAAGACGAAAGTAAGGCTTACGAAATGATCTTTTCATGTGGGATGAGACTGTTTAGCTACTACGTCCACCGTCCTTCCCTGCAGTTTCTGGTTGAAGTATAGAATATGTATACTAGGGTTCTCTTATCGAGAAATTATTGACAGCCGGTGGCTTTCTAGCAGTCTGACTTCATTCCTAGTCATCTTTTTCCTCGCTAAGAGGACCGTTAGGAATGAAGTTAGACGGCTATGGGCCACCGGCTGTCAATAATTTCTTGATAAGAGAACTCTAGTGTATATTCATCATATGGCTGATAGTAGGTGCATCCAGCAGCTGGCGGGCATTGATTTATTTCACTGACCTGACACCTTTCACTGGAGTGAATAGATAATTTCTTGTTTGTGTGAAGAACTGCAACTTCGTACTTTGGCCAAAGTTCCTGTTGTGACTTCTTCATCACTTTCATTATGTCTTTGTTGTACGATCAAAAAGAACAGTACATAAAAGTAGATTTATGTCGGCTTGTCAAACGAAAAGAAGAGGAAACCTGTAAACATTGTGCACTATAAAAGACCAGGCTTTCTAAATCAGCAGTTAAATTCTCTTCTGCTTTTTCCATTCTCCGCGGAGAAGCTTTTCTTTCCCAAGATAATCTCAGTCGCGATGATAAGTGCGCAGTGAGGTCTTGTCTTGAGACTTATTGGTGCGAGACACTATAAAATGGAAGCTGGAGGTGTAGCCGTTGCCATTTATAGCAGAGAGTGTGTTGTGTCAAGGGTAGGATGGAGCATTCCAACCTCACACCTAGACGTCCCCAAAGATTCCATCTGAAGTGTGACGTTGGTCAATAGTTAAAGGTATCCAAGCAGATGTTCATTTTTCTGTCGTCTGGTTCCCTCGGAGCCGTTGTCTCTCACATGTGATGGAAAACGGCTTCGAGCAAATTAGGCGACAGAAAAATGCATATCTGCTTGGATTCCGTTTCCTAATAATCAATAAAAAAGAACCATTTGAGAATATGAATGATGAATCTTTTTCTTTGAAATAAATCGATAGTTCGTGCAGGCTGTACGGACATCATACGATCCGCATTTATTTCAGACTGATCATTCGAAAGATAGCCTAAAATGCACTGCACATTCGAGGTCTCGAAATGAAACTTATTCGAATCAATTAATGTTCTCTTTCTGTTTCTCTACTCCATTCGAAGCTGTTGTCTGTCAGCTGTGCGATACAAACGCACGCAATGAATTAGGAAACAAAACGCACTTGTTCATTCTAAACAATTTCAATTAGAGGCTTCTACTGCACATCAGTGAAAATTAATGAGCCAGACATCTCGAGGTCCTCACTGTCATTTTATTTCAATTTCAAAAACTAAATGACTATTCAAAGTGTCTCACCAAAAAAATCATCCTTTTCCCACACCGAACATTTCCCTTCAACTCCAGTATTCGATGAATGCTATCCATTGACTGCGACATTTTTTTTCAAACTTGGGCAAGTCGACAGCTTTAGGGAAAGTCATTCTGAAATATGCTGTAATAAATTTTTTTGTCATATCAACCGTTCACCGCATGGAGCCGTTGGATATGGTAAGGAAAGAGGAGCCACGTCGGTTCCAAAACATCCACATCTTATTTTCAGAAATAGATGTAAGGAAAAATCGATCAAAGCTTAAAATCATGCAATAAGATAGATACCTTGATATTGTGAATTCCATAGTTAACAACGTGTTCCATGTAGGAGAACATATCGGGCGGATGATAAAGTTCAGCCTCGTTGTAGGCGATACACAAATGGAAGAGAAAGATCAGAAGAATGGGGAGAACAGCGGAGACAACCCCTTCACAGGTGATTCATGATTTTGAAGAGGGGAATACAGAGCTGATTCATGTATGCATTAGGGTTTCTAAATCAATAGTAAAGTGCATTTCTCACTCGTCTAATCCACGCGGAGCTGTTGTCTATCACGTGACGGACAACCGCTCCGAGGAAATATGGTGACAGAAATATGCACTTCTGCTAGAATTCGGTTCCTTATTCATGAACGCATGTATTTATTAGTGATCTCTTCAAATATAAGATTTCATTCAGACACAACATAGAAATACACATGACAATGGGGTCATCTTTTGAAGAAAAACGTATTGAATACTGAAGAAGGTATAGCTTCAACACACGCTGCATCAACATGGCGAATGTTGTTAGGAAGATGGTTGGTAGATGGCAATAGAGACGATTAAGAAAAAAAAATTAAGAAGAAATACATCTGGAATTCACTGATTTTAAAGGAGTGTGGAATCATCCAATCGCATCCCACTTACCTATAATATTTCTCTTCTCTCGTTCTTAGGCCGTTGTGTCAAGCTTGTACCTTCGTCTACGTTCAATTATTCGCCAATATATTCCAGCTTACGGGACGACACATGATTTCTGAAAAAAATATGCCAGTTATGGTCGTTCGTCGTTGAATTTCCAATATTTCAACCCTACTGCTCACCTGTGAATGGCATGACAAGTGACTCCAACGCTGCCGATTGAAATGAACATTAGACGGACGGACATCCACATCAGGGCTTCTACGCTCCTAAGAAAAAAAGATAGGTGACGGTTTGAAATGCCGTCTGTGCAGTCTATGAGACGCTTCCTGACGAGTGATATCAATATCCGGACTGATATCACTGTCGGGACTCGTCGCGTAATTTCATTTACATATGTGATAATAATGTGATAAATACCTTGATATGTTTCTAAATTTCCTTTGTAAATCAATTGTTCCATTTAAGGGAACATGCCGGGAAGATGGTAAATCTCGAAGTAGGCGAGGAACAAATGTACGAATGGAAGAAAAGGAGAAATGAAAGGGAGGGGAGAAGAGAAAAGACATCTTTAACGGGCACTGTGATTCATGATCGCCCCTTTTTAAGAGACAAAATCACTGTTGATTCATGTCTATGGTGAAAAGAAGCGTGTCACATTTGGGACCTTATTGACAGCCGTTCATATCTAGTCGTTTAACTTCATTCCCACCGGTCGTCTCTGTGAAGTGTGAGACAATCGCTACGAATGAAATCAGACATCTAGAAATGAACGGCTGTCAATAACATCCCATCAGCGACACCCTAGAAAAAGGTAAAGGTAAAGATGATGTGTTTCTGTTTCCGAGATGTTTCAATTCGGCAAACATCTGCTAAGCTGCGTCTGCAATAGTGTTCTCTTTGATTTTATCACTTTATTTCTTCGCAAAACAGTTATACATAAACAGTTGTGCTGAACAGAAGAAAAATGTATCAAAGACAGTGATCCAGAGAGAATCGAAACTTTCCAGTGTGTCTTTTTCCAATTGTGCAATACATAATCGTATTTCGGCATTTTGCAGTCGTTGTATTCAGGAAAAGTGATGAATGATTCTCAAGCTTGTAGAGAGATATGTAATGACTCTTCAGCATGAGATGATGATACATCTGGAATGCATTAGACAAATGCTTACTCGAATTCCGAACAAATTCCGAAAAGCAAATGAACAAATTCCGGCTTACTCGACGATAGGATGATTTCTGTGAAATATTTGTTAATGATAGGCGTTAATTATTACCTATGAAGAGCAGGCTGATGATCCGAGGATCCATGGATTGACTCCCTGTCCTATTCAGTCCTGCAATATAATTCAAATAGCCCACATTTCAAGTAGGCGACAAAACACGCTTCTATCGACCCCTTACTGGACTGCCTACTTCTAAATTTTGGATTTCACTTTTACGTGAACTGGAGCAACAAAACGTGACCAGGATCAATGTGCGAAGAAATATGGTCGATTCACCAAAACTAGTTCTCTAACCAAATATTTCAATACCTTAGCTGACTTTGGACGGCAGTGGAATCAGTCCTCAAGACTGGTCGTTTCGTTGTTCGTTGAGGATATGAGAGTAGCATTTTTAGGAACCGTGGTGATGTTTCGATCTGCCCGAATGGATTAACTTTTCTAAAATGCATTCGCACTTCTTCTTCTTTGCATCTATGCAAATACCTCGCTCTCTCATTTCGTCGGAGATATTTATCTTCAAGCCTTTATGCGCGTGACCGTTTCTGCTGATGGACTCTTTACAGTTAACAACAGAGTTTTAAAACAAGCCTGTAAACATAGTTAAAACCGGAAAATAATGAAAATGTTTTTAAAAAATACCTTTTTCCTATGCATCCATTGCAGATCGAAGAATAGTTCCATATAAGGGAACGAACAACGATTGAGTAGAACCTCGTTGTAGGCGAGGAGAAGGGAATGGAAAGAGAAAGGGAAGAAGAAATCCCGTCCCGAGACGCGTTGATTCATTGTTTTGACTTTTGCGAGAGAAGAATACAGGGCTGATTATACAGTTGCACAATTCAAATTTAATTTAATCAAATCATTGAAATGCGTAATGAAGGGACTGGCTGAAAATCGTAAGGAAAGGAAGAGAGGAGGGATAAAATATTGTATCGTGCGCCTTGGCCTCTCGCTTACCTATCCCTTCAGAGAACATTGCACTATTAGATTTCACATTTCGAGGTGGGACGCTCGATTATTGAGCTAAATTTATGTGGTGTTGGCTATAGCTTTTCCCAGTATCTGGCCATAATATGGCAACTTGCGGTAGATCAGCTTTTGCCGGCGTAGAAGTTGCCGACATTTGAGGGGGGCCCAAAAAACGTCCTCATCAGAATTTTGGATATTTGTTGTATGAAGAGCTAGGCTCATGAAATTTTCAGGGAAGTTGTCCGACTACCCAATCATAATTATCGGCTATTTAGGCAGTCATTTCTCCTTTGACTGAACTCTGCAAACCCTGGCATGGACGGTCGAAAAAGTGCAAAAAATCGCAAAAAGTGGTCATTTTTGCGGATTTTTCCTGCGTTGGGGAAGTGGCCTAAAATTCGGTTCTAAGTTGTTTTGAAGTCCTCCTGAGGTGAAATAAATTCAGTAAAAATTTCAGATGATTTGGACCCCTCACGGCAAAAAGGCAATGTTTTGAAAACCCATATGATACTCTCAGAATTATGGGGAAGCGGCCACTCGAGATTCAGGGTCGCCCGTTTCAGCATAAACGTGCCCTGTGGTCAGGTATTACCAAAAAAAATTTCATAGAGATTCGAAAACATTGAACAAAGTTATGGCCAAAATAAAAAGTGGCCCTTCACCTAGTCACAGTAGTGTAGGTTCTGTTTATTTATTTAAATAGAAACGGAATCCAAGCAGAAGTATATTTTAATCGTCTAATTTTCTCGGAGGGTTTTTCCATAACATGTGAGAGATAACCGCTCCGAGGGAACCAGACTACAGAAAAATGAACATCTCCTTGGATTCATTTAACTACTGATTATTCATCCCAACGTCACACTTCAGATGGCAGCGTCGTCCCACGAACAAGAAATCTCAGCGGAGAACTTGATCCCACTACACACTTATCATCATCACTGGAATTACTGTGAGCACGAAAATCTTCAGGAAGTATTTATGCAGCCACAGCTCACAAAATATTTTTATCCACCGATTATGAAGAATCTTCCTCTATAAAATTGTCAAATATATTATTTTTGAAAATATTTATGTGTTTACTACCACGTTGGAGTGTACTGAGTCGGCGGGCTTGTTTCGAATTATTGTCACCTCACAAAAAGATGCAAGAAGTGAGCGGGGAAACATGTTTCAACTCATTGAGCTGTTGAATATGGCCGCGAAGAGCAGCGTCCCACCTCGAAATGTGAAATCTAATAGTGCAATGTTCTCTGAAGGGATAGGTAAGCGAGAGGCCAAGGCGCACGATACAATATTTTGTCCCTCCTCTCTTCCTTTCCTTACGATTTTCAGCCAGTCCCTTCATTACGCATTTCAATGATTTGATTAAATTAAATTTGAATTGTGCAACTGTATAATCAGCCCTGTATTCTTCTCTCGCAAAAGTCAAAACAATGAATCAACGCGTCTCGGGACGGGATTTCTTCTTCCCTTTCTCTTTCCATTCCCTTCTCCTCGCCTACAACGAGGTTCTACTCAATCGTTGTTCGTTCCCTTATCAGGCCGGTCACGTACTAATCGTAAGGCTCACAATGGGTGCCTGGTACACCTTTTTTCTAACCTATGTCTTTTGTATTTTTTAAAAATAGTCCATACCTGGGCGAGTAACATTAGAGGGGTGATAGCTCATGAAAATGCTTTTTCGATTTTTTATGAATTTCCTATGTTTGACTATGACGAAAGTTTCCGATTTTTTCTCGCAAGTTCTATGACA
>JACMIF010002576.1:0-17469 GCA_014805445.1 Diplogasteroides magnus | reverse complement strand
AACCATCCTTGCTTCGGTGACTCCAACGACGTCCCACTTGATCTTGTCCAAGGCCAATTCCATTTCCAGATGTCGCGATGTCGAGGCGAGCGTTCGGGCATTGATGGTTGCCAGGTGGAGGTGTTGTCGAACCATCATGGGTGGCTTACGTCGTACTGTCGGCCAAGACTTCTAGTAGACGGATTTCTGCCGAGGAGACTGACGAGTCGAGTGGAAGGTTGAAGGACCGACCACTCGACCACGAGCATCTGTACATTTCACCATTATTTCGCAAATGTCCAAGCGCCAGAAGCTCTATCACCAGAATATCAGATTGCCCTGATTAGACGTGAAAAGAGGCCGAAAGGGAATGAATACGAATGTTGGGTTTGAGCCAGAGATCAGTGAGATTATGAAGGAAGTTCTTCCAGGTTTTGCAGCTACGCTTGCCAAGGGCGCAACATTTCGCTGATACACTCCAGTTCTACATCCAAATTTGGGATGATCAGACAACTTCGACCTCAATTTGTCTATGAGTGAATGAAACTTTCGCCTTGACCTAATTCTAACTTGCTTCCATGTTCTCATCACTTACGGTTTCAACAGTTCCTAGCATTGTACTTTTTTTTACTTGTTGAAATCGACCTGAAGGCCAAATGATGGATCTCGTTCTATATTTGAAAATTAAAAATATAATATAGTCAAAAATTTCTTGGCATAATTCCTTTGAATAACAAAAGACATTTTTCAGCGCTGTCTACTCAACTTTGCCCCGTTTGCAATGATTGCGACAGTTATACATTGGTAATTATTTTATGATGTATATGTGAATGCTGTTATAAATGCATACTTTGCTTTTGGCATCCTGGGGAGATTTAGAGTGTTATGTCTATGCGAATTCTTACGGAGTGGAAATCACAAAAAAATATTGTACAACAATTAGTTTAATTGAGATTTGTATTTTTTTGCTTATACCTTTATTTTCAGGATCCGCAGTAAATGGCTATATATTCGATATGCAATCCATTATTGGATAGACAAAGAAGGGGAAAATAACCCGTTCAATATCCCGATAGACAGGGATCTCATAAAATGAAAGGTGTCTCCTGACGTCTTGGCTCTGTTCATGCTTACCCTCGAGTGTGCTAACGAACCTTCAGGGGCGCGCGGTACTCTCCTGCCTGCCACAGGTAAATGTAACATTTTTCCTTGCTTTTAAATTTTTGGTGCACATCGTAAGTAAAAGAATCTGCAATATTTACACGATACGCCCCTGATACTGGCTTGTTTACTTTATTCCAAATAGAATGTTCAGCAAGAAATGCAAGTTTACGATAGAAGTCAACGTATATCTCGAGAAATGCAACATCGACAAAAGAGGTACAATTTACGGACTCTAAAACGGTAGCAGAGTGCATTTGTCAATGGTCTAAATCTCGAGGAGCGGTTGTCTTATTCATGCAACAAACAACCGCTCCTCTTGAATCAGACAACAGACGAATACACTCTACTCCCGAATTAGTACACATTTCGTTGTTCTTTGACGGCAAAATTGACTCCAGCATATTCGTTCGACGATGCTGTAGCAAAACTTCTGCCCTGTCTTCCTTGTCCGACTTCGCTTCTAAGAGCTCGAAGAGCTTTTGATACCTTCAAAGAGGAATATCCTGAAATTGCGGACTTCTTGTCATGTCAGTGGTTTATCACAATCAAAGAGTATAATTGATTATTGAAAATCTATCATTGAATTATGAACCAGCTCGCTTTTCTTGATGGAATGGAACAACCCCCATTACCGAAAAGATAGAAAGAAATATTAGACGAATGTTTGAATGAGTGGAAAAAATATCACAGATGGGAATTGACGGATAGTTCTCGCTGGTGAAGTCAGATGGAATTCCATCTCCCTGTGCCTTCTAGGGTTTCTAAAACGGTAATAAAGTGCATATCTCATTCTTCTAATACACTCGGAGCGGTTGTCTATTGCTAGTAGAGACTCGGCGGAGATTATACGAATGAGAAATGCACTTTATTACCGTTTTTGAACCCCCTTCCATCGTGCAGTCGTCACTATGCTCGACGTATGACCGGAATGCACAGAGAGATGAGCTTTGGGATTCCATCTGCCTTCACTAGTTCTCACAATGTCAATCATGCAACAGTAAAAATAGAACGATAAAGTTACTTCAGGTTGATGCTTTCAAATAATATCCATTTGGAGAAGCTAACGAATCAATCCATAATAACTGGTTTTTTGACACCACGTCAGGTATTTATATTGCATATCTATTCATATGTATATTTAGCAATTACACCCAAAAATAACTGCGAATATTGGCTGTTTCGAACTGCCAATCCCCCAGTCATTTTGAAACTGCCATATTTGGCGGATAAACTGCCAATTTTGGCAGTTTCAAACTCAATGGGGGTAAATGGCAGTATTTATGCTGTGTGTGCTGTCCGGAGTACGCACTCTACGTACTCTATACATCTGTTTTTAATTCTTATTCATATCCGATACACGTGAGAAGCAAGCCGAATTCGACCGTCTCTTAAAGAAAAATGGCGGAAAGACAAGATTTTACTTTCAGTAATATTTCAAACCACGTTCTTGTTCCATGAAGTTTTCTACAATTAATCGAAAGCGCACGTGATTTTTCTCGTTTTGTTTAGTTTTTGATGTGAAAGTCTCACATTTTATAACACTTTTTGTGATTTTATGCACACCATTCGTCATTCGTCTAATCCACTCGGAACGGTTTACTTTATGAGTGATAAATAACAGCTCCGCGGAAATAGACGAATGATAAATGCAGTCTACTACCATTTTAGAAACCCAAGTGTTTGTAATGTTAATAATTTCAGATATCCGTCAAACACGAGAAAGTCACATTTTGACTTCTCGCGGAAAATGTCACTGCAAGAAGTGGGCAACCAAATACGAAAGGTTTTTAAAAATTTTTTGATGCATTTATGAAATTGAAATTTATGAAAATGTTATTTTTTTCTAAATATCAATTTATTATTTTCTGATCATTATAAATAATCGCTGAAATTTCTGCTGCCGCAAGATTACGTGACGAGGCAGTAATACACCATCCGCGTGCTCTTCTTTAGACGTTCTCACATTTGAAAGATGTGACTGAAATGTTTTCGTAATGACAGTTCAGTATTCAAGAATAATAAATGCTTCCATGATTGGACATTGCTAAATCTTCTTGGGATCACAGTCCCTTCCAGAGTTTATAAAATTGTAGTACAGTGCATTTCTCATTTGTCTAGTTTCCTCGCAGCTGTTGACTCCATATGATGTGCGATGGAGAACAGCTCCGAGTGGAATAAACGACTGAGAAGTGCGATTTTCTATTGTTTCGAAATCCCTAGTACGTATGTATACACCCACGACTCGACAGTGCCGAATCGTTTTGAAATCACGGTCCCTTCCTTCTATTGTCCGGACCAAAAATGCTCGTACCCAATTGAGTATGCATGTTGCAAGGCACCACCACGTCGTCTGTCAAATTCACTCATTTTCTAGAGAATCGCAAATGAGCCTTCCCCACCTCTCCCAATCTCTTCGGAACTGTTTTCAGCGAGTTTGAGAAACGAACGGATCGGGGAGATTTTAGAGGTGAAAATAGCCTTTTTTCCGTTTCTTCCGTCCCCCGCAACAATAATTGTGCAATTTCTCACCTCCGTTGGCAAATCTGTGCAATTTTCATGCATACCTTCGCCCGGAACACTAAGAGACGACTATGAATTTGTGAATGCATGACTAAGCGGGTTAAGTAGTTTTTGAAGCAAAATTGGACCACTGCTCAATGTTTCACACTATACTTAATAAGAAAACATGTTTGATAAAGAGTGTTAAGTGAGCAATGTTCGTGATTTTCTAAGCAAGCCACTGAAAACAGCACAATGTACAATTGTACATTGCTGAGCACAACTAGCATCTTTTCGATTTAGTTCTGCTTCGATTTAGGTAATTTCACGCAACAGCGTCTATTTTATCAATCACACATCATTTTGGAAGTGAGGTCAAGCATTCAGAATGAGTTCAAAAATGTCATGTGAATCATTGTCTGCACTTTCGATGAACGAAGATTGTTTGAATAAGAAAATCACTTTTTCAGAACTAGAAAACCTAGAGGGTAAGGGACAAACACTTTGGTATTTGACGGTACACAGCTCAATTTATCTCCCTTTAAAACCGTTGTGTTTCACGCAATACATATTATGTTATATTTATCATTGTGAATTTGTTAGCAAGCACATTGTAAGTTTTAACAAAGAAAAAAGTAAATGATAGAGAATATAGGGTGCGAATAAACGGCAATGCTGTTTCGGTTGCAAGACCAGAGTGCCGCGGATAATTGCGCCATAATGGTGAAATGAACATTTGTGCAGTGACTTTATGGCTTGTCTGCCCATAATGGCGCCAATGTCTCTGGCCTTTCATCCACATTTCACGCACTATCCACAACGTCGAGAGGCTTGCCAGTGACAAAAGTATTATAATTTAGTATTATATCAGTAAATCTACCGCTTACGAGCAAAATAAGCAGTCAAGTCCTTCATCTCTATGAAGCGCATCCGTACTACGGATTCCGTAGCAGGGCAATCTACTGAGCCAGTTATTACACATCCTAACTGAACTTTTGCTCTAGTCTATTTATCTCACAGTTGAAACATATTCAGTAACGACGAAATAGCACGTAATATGAGAGACTAGGGCGGCATCCAAGTGTGAGAAGCGTACTTGGAATAACAGTTCAGGTAGGATGAATAATAAAAGAAGAGCATTCTAGTTCAACATGTTCTGTTCTCCTATCAGGATAAGACCAACTTTTGAGCGAGGAGTGCATTACATAAGAGATATTGGTATCATAGTGGTAAACTGAGTTGAAAGTCAGCCTCTATATGTTGACCGTGAAACCTACTCAAAATCGTGGCTAATGGTCAGAGAAACGACGAAAAAGCACGCAAATTTGCGAATGCACAGTCGTCAGCCAGATGGGGTGTGTGTACTCGGAATATCAAGTTCGTTTTCCACAAAATACATAAGAAATACTGGTAGGGTATCTACATATGTCAAATTGCAATTGTCTCTCGTCTAAGCGGAGCTGTTATCTATCACATGAGCGAGCTCGGCGGAGATTAGACGAATGACAATTGAACTAAAGTCAGTGGTTGCGACACTCTAGATACTGGCTGTTCGAACTTTTAGTTTATTTACAAAGGGTAAAGTCTCTTCCATTGTATAGAGCAAAACGTAGAACTTATGAATAATAGCCGAAACATACATCAATCGTTAGCTGCGCAATCTCAGGAATGAAATTATTGTGGGAATATGCTTCAGTGGGAAGACTAGTAGAAATCCATGAGGACTGGTCTTGATGGTTAGTGCCTTTCCATTTGTAAAATCTAGATTAGTAAGCTTAGTTACATTAGTAAGTAAGATTAGCTTCCCTTTTGACGTTACGTTATAAGTTTGACGAAGAAGTTATTTGTGTTTGTGAACAAGGAATCGAAACTTTAGTGTAAACCGGCTATTTTTGTTACATATCCAGTACATATTCGCAGGTGTGTACACAATATTTTTCATGCAATTTTCATAACATCGAGTGGTTTGCCAGTTGCAATATCACGCATCTTACGTGTATCCTATCCCATCTTAGTATTGAGTTATGATATTTCAAGATGTATCTACGTTCGATAGCTTTCATATGGACGTACTAAATCCTTGAGTAGCTCGCCCCCAATTTCACTTTTGTGAGCTAAAAACTTGGTTTGTGTGCGATGCACAGTTAAAACTCTCGTCATGGACTGATTTTACGCAGTCAGCAATAGACGACCGCTCGCTCCGCGGAGAATGGAAGAAAGTTATTGAATGTAGAAGGCCCGTCTTTCATCATCCTTCCCCTGAGTCCTGGGTTGTCCCGGGTGGAATTCGATCATGATCAGTGCGTACATAAAATGATATCGTGTTCCTTACAACGTTAGGGCTCGCGAAACATATTTGCGACGGGTTCGGTCTCGCGTGCACTCTCTCTCCATCACGACTGTCTCTTGTCCACGAGGAAACAGCAGCGCAGAAGAGAGAGGGTGCGAGTAAGGAGTCCGTGTTTTGATCCCTGAGGACTTACCAGGTGGATGCAATTTCCACTGTGCGCATCTCTTGCTGCTATTTTTGAAATGAACACCTCTCTTATTCGTGTATTCATGTTTCATGTGTAGGGTGTCGCTGATGGTGACTATATTGACAGCCGCCATTTCGAACCGTCTAATTCCTCTCCTAGCGGTTGTCTCTGCGAAGTGGGTGACGACCGCTAGGAGTGGAATTAGACGGAATGGCTGCCATTAATTGCCCTGCTTTGCCCACCCTAGTTATCATGTTTCATGTGTCCTAGTCAATGTCTCGTGATTTTATCTTGACATCACTGAATTGTTTTTAGTTGTACAATCCGTTGACGACAACTTAGCGTTCAATCATTGAGCAGAAGTGAATTAAGGCTTTTTGAAACACATCTGATACTTCGATGTTGAATAATAGTGTGTAACTGTGTTCCAGTGAAACTGCCCGTGAAACAGGACAAACATTGATGCGACGAGTGCCTTACTCAAGTGATATTCGTTGTTCTAACTTAAGTATGCTGACAGAAGCCCTACCTTAATTGAACAGTGTAAAACGCATAACCAATGAATACTGGCCGAAACGTACATCAGCCGTTAGCTGTGCGATCTCAGGAATGAAAATATTTTGGGAATATGCTTCAGTGAGACGACTATTAGAAATCCTTGAGGACCTGTCTTGATGGTAACGGCGATTTCATTGCAAAATATTGATTAGTAATAAAACGCAATAGCATTGAACAACCTCGATAAAATGAAATGTGTATGTGTATTCTCATAACATCATCCTGTTTTTTGATCTAAATCCAAAGTGGTTAACACTGAATGTCTTCATGACTAACATTTGTTTGACCATTCATCTTTCATGATCGGTCCTCGATCATGTGCAGGAACTACATACTACTACGGGCGAACGACCAGAGCGCCATATTGGTGAATGGACAATTGAAACAACGAGAACTATGGCTTAAGTGCCCATATAACCATTATAGCGCAAATGATCATGTCACTTTTGTCTTCCATTTGAACATACGAGCATGACAGGGCAGCGAAAATCAAGTTGAGCGTCATTGATCCATGCGAAGCTATCTGTTGATCTACATATTTGTGAAAACTGTCCATGCGACGAATGTTTACTTTTTCGGAAATTTCGCAGAGATGTTGCGAGTTGAAGAAATGCTGAAGAAGCGCTAATGACTTTCGAGACGCTTCGAGGCATGTATGCTTCACGTATGGGTTATGGCGAGAGAAGATGTTCCCAGCCGTTGGTTTGTGCAGATGATTTCCCCAATATGTAATGAATTGATCAAAATTTGTACGAATTCGTTTATTTTATAGATATGTATGTACGCCATACGTAGAGCGATATAATTACATCTAAAATCTTTTCCGCGTGGAACGTTTTCGGAGTCAATCGCACGTTTTTTTCTTGTATTGCGACGAAACCTTGTTATGTAGAAGACCCGTCTCTCATCCCCTTAGTCCTTGGATGTCCCGGGTGCAATTCGATCATGATCCGTGCGTACATGAAATGATATCGTGTTCCTTACTACGTTAAGGCCCGCGAAACATATTTGCGACGGGTTCACTCTGGCATACACTCTCTCCTCCTGCCTCTTGTCCATGAAGAAACACGAGCACAGATGAGATAGGAGACCGTGTTTTGTGTCCTGAGGGCTGAATAGGTGGATGCAATTTCCACCGTGCACATCTCTTGTTGCTCTTGTTGAAATGAACACCTCTCTTGTTTGTGTATTCATGATTCTTGTGTCATAGTCATTGTACTGTGATTTTGTCTTTCTTTACATCGCTGGATTATTTCAAATCTTTTTATTTTTGTTGTTTGATCGTGTTCCGGACAGAAAGCGTTCAAACATTGAACTGAAGCTATTTAAGGCATTTTGAAACACAACTGACACTTCGATGTTGAATAGTAGCGCGTAATTGAGATTTCGTAATAATTTGATCTAAAACAGATCTTCGATGATTCTCCGTATGCGAACTTTTACTAGGATGGCCTAAATGTCTCAAACACGCAGTATCTCTAGAGCATTTATGAATAATATAGAAAGATGTCTTTCGACATCGCGAAGTAGCCCACAGATGGGGGGGGGAGAGGAGGTCACTAGTCTCTGATGTCATATTTAGCGAACTCAAGGGCAATTATGGAGAAAGTTTATGTCGTTCCGGACCAGGGACACAACCGATTTGCGTACATTGCAATGCCAGTACCCATTTCCTTAAAGGAGCTGTGCCACGAACTTTTTCGTCTCTAAACTGGAAGCGCAGTTCGATTTGTGTCCCTCTGATAGGAAGAGCTGCGAAAGTCGCACATTTTTCTGATTTTTCTCTGATTTTATACAACGTCTGAAAGTTGAAGGTACGGTAGGTTCCGACGGATCTTTGATCAAGGAGAACTAGTGTTGGAGAATCTGGGGGAGGTGAGAGACCAGTAGATCAAAGGAGAGGCCAGAGAAATGAGACGGCAAAGGGAGCGAGGAAGCGCCCTCGCGATGATCAGACTGTTCGCTAGAGTGAACGACAAAGAGAGAGAGCACAGAGAAAAATACAGCGACCTACCGTACATAACTGATCGCTCTGTTCAATCGCTGCAAGAGTCAATTCCCTTCGAATGTGAATGTAAGAAAGCTCTCTTGAAGGCTCAGGCAATGATTTTATTAAACAATTTGTGTGTTTTTGCTCTCATTAGACCTCACGCTCTCACTCATCAAAGAATAAAAGTTCGTGGCACAGCTCCTTTAAGTCGTAGGCTAAGCGGACCTATGCAGAGTTACTTATTGAGGCTCGCCTTTACGAATATCCCCTTACTGTTCTGCAACTCTGAAGCACACTATGTACTTGTCGGAAGTAGCCGTCATGTCAGGGAGTGGTCAAGGGGTCCAGCATGCTTTCCTTCACTAGATACTTCCCCCTCGACCACTCTCCTGCAATCTTTTTTTCTCCATATTCTCGATGTTTTATTGGGACTGCGACGTCTTCTGCGGGTTGAAATTTATAGTTCCAATCGGGTTTTGTATGAAAAAAGCGTTACGGGACTGACATTCGGAGCTGACCTCTCATCCACAGTCTTATCACGACATAGAATGCATATTTGCTCCGTAGACGTTTAATGGAGTAGAGAAATAATGGCGGTTCTCTCCTTTTCACCATCATGGCGCAAGTGTCCATGATATCGTTAGCAGTTTGCCTACTTTATCAGTTATGTTTCATAGACGGTATATCTTCAAATATATAGTTGCATTGAAACATATCCCATAAAGAAGTCAAACTGCCAATAATAGTCCATGACGCAGTTGTCGTCCATTACAACATTCCTCCATTCTATTCTCGATCTCTCATCCATAGCGTGTCTTCCCCCGTCTTCAGACATTGGACAGCCATGAATTCTATAACGCGTGCGCCTCTCTTCTCGCGTCTTCATCTCTACGAGAGACCAGCTCAGAACACTCTATGCACCCACTTGCACCCACTCTACCCCAGATCTCATAAACGATTTGAGCGAGTGAACAGTAGATATCGGCTTTAGAACTGACCTTTGTTTGCGCTCTCATTCGACCGGTCGTCTACGGTTAGCGAGGAAGAATGACTCATCGATGTGCACGGTTGAGAAACGGACCATAAGACGTGCCCTAGTGAAGAGGGCAAACGGTGAATGGAGCCAATTCAAAATAACCTCTAATCTTGATGTTGTTGCTCAAGATGTCGTGCCATTCATAATTTGCCTGACTGGTTGCTTGCGGCTTTTTTTTTACTTCAACACTGTGACTACGACTCGAAATAGCTTCCCCTGGACTGGGACGCCGAGAGAGCAGTCTCATTCATTAGAAATGACAGGGACGCCATCTAGCAAGTCGTCTTTTTGGTCTCCTCCTAGTGAACCAAGAAATGCATGACAAAACCGCAGCACAGAATCATGCACCAACACACATTGCAACGCAGAATGAGGCCCCAGTTGAACTACCGTAAATAATCAAACATTCAAACTGTGCAAATTTAGCATCTTGCACAGAAATTTTGACAAATAATACGTCAAAAAAGAAGGAATAGAGACAATTTGGGCTGAAGAGAAGCTCGAGGGAACCAAGGTAGTATTCAAATAGGTTTTGAACAATGCTAAAATTGTTCGGATCTCGTCATTCGGCTTTGTTCATGCATGAGGCATTGACACTGCGAGAGTGTCTCACACGCTGGGACTGACTTTTGGGCTGACTTTTGTCTTTGCTCTTAAGCGACCGGTCGTCTATGATGGGCGAGGGAGAATGACTCACCGATGCGCGAGGACGAAAAACGGTCCATAAGTCGATCCCAAGTCTCACACGTCTCAAAGACTTGAGCTACGAACTCGTTGACAGCCGATCGTTCTCATTTTTATGAGGTGATTCATTTGGAATCACTAGCTTTGGCAACTTCTTAGCCCACTTCCTTCAAGTTTATTGCGTCTATTTTGAGCATTTCGTACAGTTTTAGGGGATTCACAACGGGAATTTTGCGGTTTTATTGTTATGTCTCTCACATCTGCGCTATTCCTACTGCATAGTTATCTTGGAGAATAAGCTTTCCGGCTAGAAGGCTTACCATTTTTAAACTCAAAAAGATTTTCTCTTGCCGAATATATTTGTTTGGGGACAAACCAGTGAATACAAGCATAAATTATCAGCAATTCCATCTATATCCATTACCCGTTGCTTAGACTGTTCGAAAAATCGTCATTTATCGAAGTCCCATGCAGTTCATAAATGTGTCACTGACCAGGCAAATTATTTAGCTATTCTTGCAATTCCTCCCCCTCCCTATTATAGGAACATGCTATCGCATTAGACGCATACGCAAAAGAGACACCATAGCCGTGGACAATTGCGCCGTTACGATCGTCACTTGGAAGGACTCTAGACCTTGAGAATTCATACCTCGTTCATCCACATCAACACTATGGCGCAAATGTCTGCAGGTGTAACCGTTGGGGATTCCATCGTACTAGTCCTAAATTCATTCCCCACCCTCGTTTATTTATTTTTCGAGTCTTCATTGTTTTGACTGACAACTCTCTTCTTTCCCTTTCTTTCGCGTTTTCGCGCGCTGAATCATTTATCATCCCGAAAAGGAACGTCCTAGTGGAAAATATGAAGAATCGGTCTCGTTTTTCTCTTTGCCCGTTCATTTTTTTGGTATTTTCTCATAATTTAATGCTTCGCAGAAGTAATTCTAACCGCAGCGTGCTCATTTACTATGCTTTACAACTGAACGGTCGCTCATACCTATCTCACAGGTGAAACGCATCCAGATTCATATGCATGGGTCCCGGCGAAATAGCCGTAAAAATAAGAGAAAGTCGGTCAAAAAACGTAAGAAGCGCACAAGGTATAACAGTTCAGTTAGGATGCATAGTATGCGATGACATCAATCCGTATTTGTATTTTTACACCCTGCAATTGATCCCCATTTTCGTGTTTGTGTACCCGGAAAGCTGCTTTTCCGGTTGAAGTCAATTTAGTCTTTGTCCCACGCACGCACAATGGGCGTAGCTGGTCATTTTTGACCGTTTCAGAGAAAATAGCTTTGACTCGTCACTTGTCATTCGGTGGCAATTGTGGTTGGCAGTTCGACTACTTTATGGGTAATGTTTCAAAAGGAGTATATCTCCAAATATCTATAGTGGCATTGAAACACAACCCGTAAAGTAGTCCAACTGCCAACCATAGCGGCAATTCATAATCATTTTCGCGAGCACACGCGCACCCAAAGATTGGCTCGGAGGTTTTTGCGGTAATCCCACGCGCTCTTTTCTTCACGAGAATGATGCGAGCTTACTCATTTTGCGACAGGGGGCTCGAACTGTGGCTTCGCCTTCTTGGAATACCAACCACCATAAGCTTTTTTCAGCAATCCCCCTTCTCAAGCTCAAAGATTACTGCTAGGAAGGGGTTCGTGAGTAACACTTCACTCAATGTCAAATCATCTACCTATCTCCCTGCTTGTTTGCTGTTAGGTGTGAGCGAGGAATTTGATAACCGTGAATTTATTCAATTCCTTTCTCTGCGAAGCGGGTGTATATCCAATGGAGAAACAAAAAATTACCCTTTTAGATACCCCAGTGTGAGCAATCGAGTATGACACGATAAAATGACGAAGAATGCCTCGAGTTCTTCCTTTCCTTTAGCATTTCGAGCCCCGTCACGCTTACGGATGAACGATCAGGAAGGGTTATTTTTGCGGGCGTAAACCGCGAACGCCCATTGTCTGTGTAGTTCCTGTCGTCCAACAAATTTGTGCTGCCTTCCACTATGGGTGACGTCTCTGGTATGCAGTTTGACAACTTTATGAGTTATTTTTCACTGGGGATATATTTTCAAATATATTGAAACCATGAAACATAACCCAAAAAGTAGTCAAACTGCCAACCATAACTCCCTCCCACGATAATGCCCCGGATTTGCTTATCATTTGCGGGTCATAGCCGAGGACAAGCTGTTCTGTAGCTCGTAGGCCAGTGACCGAACTATTTTGCACTCTTTCATTCACCCATTTTCAACTCCGCCACCCGGAATATTTCGCTAATTTCGAGCGATCTGCGTGCGAATTTAAGAGAACGATTGTTTGGTTCGTGGTCTTTTGAAAGCGGTCCAGGGGATAATCCGGGAGAGAAAATAGGCGATTATGGTATTTGTTGTTATACTTGACAATTCGGTCTTTAATCGCTGTTTTGTCGGAACAGGTGAATTCTAACGTTCCAAATCTCCAATGGGGCGATTGTCCATGCCATTGGAACGCGGAGCCTCTCAGAAGACATTGTGAGAGGCGTGAATTCCGATATGCTTGTTGTTTTGGCCACATAACAGCCGTAGGTACGAAAAAGCACACACAATGCACACCGGGGCAATTCAGGCCCCCACATTTACCCCCTCGAACGGTCCATTGTAAACGGCACATGGCCCCCGAATCAATGAATCCTTTGAAAGTTATAGCCGCTTACAATGGAGGCACTTGAATGACGACTGGACCTTACTCGACGTTTGGTCTTTGATGGGTGTAGGTCAGGGTTGCTAAATCGGTAGTAAAGTGCATTTCTTACCCGTCTAAACTCCGCAGAGCGGCTCTCTGCACTTTGTGCAGATTTAAAAACGCTAATGTAAGTTGGGAGAGTTACGAACATTTGACCCGTGATGATGAAATGGTCATTTAACATGTATTATTCCAGTAAATACCAGAAACGTTTTCTTTATTTATAGGGTGTCAACCGCTAGTACTCAATCTTTCCGGGGCTCCTGAGTGATTGTCTCATGGCGATACCACTTTGTGAAACCAAAAGGCGCGTATTGATGAAATTTAAGCCCCCGCCCCCAAATGTGTGCTTTGGTCCAGCAGTGATGTGTTTCACGCGAGCATTAATTCATCCAGAACTCATTCTCATGCGTTTGTGCAGTGGAACACGTGGGCATAATTAAGAAATTAATATCAAATTCATTTCCAATATTTATGGACACTATTTTTACGTTAACACCAACCATAGCAGTCTGGCTCACCAGGTGATAATCCTACGGGACTAAATTCCTGGCACAAATTTAACTCTTACTGAAGAAAACTATTTTACTCCAATTGCCTTCATACGCGAGCTAGAGATTAGGGGCAAAGTTGTGATACAACTATGGGGGAGGGGAGGTCTAGGGCTTCTAAATCTGTAAGAAAGTGCATTTTTATTCGTCTATTTTGCACGGCCCCGTTGTCTCTACTTAAGATAGACGACCGCCACGAGTGAATTTGGCGCATGAGATACGTACTTTACTACCGATTTAGAAACACTAGGTTGGTTCAACCGCACTCAACACGCGTAGTAGTGTACGCTCAATCAAATGTAAAGGACGCATTGACAATGGCCAGAGAATGGGCGCGGTAGAACCCCCACCACTTCTTTATTTAGGACACGCCGCACTATGAAAGGCCTCCGAAAATTGCACTCGGCACTACTCTGACCTCTAAAAGCGGCCCCCATGCCCAATCCTCGTGATGCTTGCTGCAACTTGCCGAATTCGCGTGCGCGCATGCCCCGATCGCGTGAACGTTGTTCCCACGACTATGGGAGAGAGGAGGTGGAATAATGTATAATTGCTCAACTCGCCGGGGGCTACCCCCTTTCCGGCCTCGAAGACCCACTACTCTGCTACTAAAGCATATAGGACCAGGGTTCAGAGGTGACGCGGCCTCTCCTCAATTCATATTTAATATCAATATGGACCTTTTCTCTCTCCGGATTTTCAATATTCACTTGCGTCCGTTGGAAAAATCATCTTTATCAATTGAATGAAACACAAATGTTCATGGTAATTCACGTGATTTCACCCTAAAGCGATGTTTTCGCCCATTCTATACTATTTCGGCAGCAGGGTTCATAGAGCGGTGAACTATTGAACCTCCGCTTGTCTCTGACCAAGTACTCATTCTGAAATAAGGGCCCAGATAGCACGCATGAATGGGCCTTTCTTTGACGTGGGAATGTTTCCGTGTTTTGGAACTAACCTCCTTGAGTGATATAAATAAGTTTCATGCACTCTAGATAATGATGCGACATCACTTTATCACTGCTTTCAAAGTCGCAATTTTTGAGCACAAATAATTAAAAGTGATCCATGTAATGCTTTTTTTCCACAGAGTTAATTGTGAGCGACATCATGCCTTTATCATGTGCCATGGATATCCACGCCATAATGGTGAAATGAATATTTTAGCCATTGAATACTGTAGGGTTTGTCCATTTCACTGTTATGACTGAAAATTCCCGTGGCGCTCTTCTCTTTCACCCATATTTCCACTTTCCTTGGACTCTTACCTCATGTTTCTCTCGTTCTCTCTGTTTTTCTCTGTCTCTCTCCCAATCTGCCTAAACAAGGCACATGCATGAAACGTGCACCAAAAGAACTCTCCAAGGACCAACCACCTCAACCCATTTCCTTCCCCCTTTCTGGCATGGAAGATAGACATATCAGATGATGAAGCGTTCGTTTCTTGGATGTTTGATTCCCCCGCCGCGAGCTCAAAGTCAGTGTTCATAACTATGCGATAGTGATGGGGTACAGTTTGTATGCGAGGCTAGTTATGTCTCACGAAGGCTATAACTTTCAAGATATAGGATTTACTGAAACATAACCGATTTCGAATACAAATTGCCAACCCTATTTGGTACCTACTCAGCTTGTATATCCCTGGTTTATGTCGCTTTTCGTCACATACAGAAAAAAACTGTCGCTGAAAATGTCAGTTTGGCGGACCGCAGTTTGAAACTGTCACCACGGACAGTAAAACTGTCGCTGGTGACAGTTTCAAACTGCGGTGTGCCAAACGGACAGTTTCAGCTACAGTTTTTTCTGCATGCATCATACGACGACCGCACTCCATTTCCTTTACGAAAAAAACGCCATCATTTCACGATCCAAATGTATTTCTCGAGTATATACAGTACTGCAATTTTTGAAATCTCCTTTGGCGATATATTTTATTCGCAGTAATGAGCTGAGCCACATATGTCTCATCTCAATGATTTCATGCTCATTCCCAATCACGATCCAATTCGGATTCATCTTTTTGTTCTTCGATGTTAAAAGGCACAATCCAGCTGTCGTTCTATGGATAAGATTTATCACTGCATTTAAGCACGACAGATTTTCAGAGAAAAATTGCGTGGGCAGTGTTGAACCCCTCCTTCCGATGTACCGCGCTATTATGTCTCCTAGTTAAACTGGTATTTGATACCTAGTACGATGCTTTTTCCTCCCATTTTGCGTGATATATCATGGTTTTGTTGACATCCGCCCTTGATTCTGGATTTGCTTCAACTGTGAGGTAAATAGGCCTGAGCTTTTTTGAGATGATGTGATAGTCTTGTCCTTTTTAAGATGTCCAGGAAGATATTATCCGTTCTCTGACCATTGGGGTGTTGCTGATGATGACTGTATTGACAGCCGCCATTTCGATCCGTCAAATTCCACTACAAGCGGTTGTCTGTGCGAAGTTAGTGACTCCAGCCAGGAGTGGAATGAGACGGTTCGAAATGGCGGCTGTCAATATAGTCACCATCAGCGACATCCCTACTGTCCATCTTCGGCGTCCATCCTCCTTGCCATTTTCATCATTCCCACATGCACTTCCCCAGTTTCGCATGAGTACCGCAAACCACTTTCGAGGCAGCTAGAAACACCGAAATGATTCCAACACTTTTTGATGCTTTTTCGAGCCTGCGAGTTACGTATCTTTCTGAATATATTGCGCACAGTGGTTCTTCAAAGATGGTGAATGTGACTCAATCTTCTCAACATTTTCAGGGAAATATTTGTATGATTGTATTTGAGAACAGCCAATCTTCGAAGTCCCTGGCCATTCTAATCATTCCCGCGTGTACTTCCCCTGTTTCGCATGAGTACCACTGGCCACTTTCGAGGCAACTAGAGATAGTACAGAGAAGAGGTCGAAGAATAGGAAAGTAGAAGTAGTAGATAAAAGTAGATCTACTGCCTATCCTGATACTTTGAGAAATCGTAAAGATACAGTTTTGAGAAGGGAGGAACTTATCTTGAAGGACTGATAGCGTTCCAATATGATCGCAGGATTCTGATCATGGTGGAACGCGATAAGTGAATTTTGGCACGTGAACACTTTGATAATGGACTCAGGCAGTACTTCTTTTAGGCTGCTGTAACTAGAAACGGCTAAATTGCGTAGGAATGACCACTTCGACGACTCGAATTGGTTAGGCAGTGAAGGCTACTTTGACAAGTCCACCATTCTTGTTAGTGCACATGAATGAGAGTAGGAGGAGGAAGAGTGGATGAGCAACGGTCGCCCAACGGCGGGGGGGGGGGCAGAGTTTTCAATTTCCTCCTTGTTCTCCACAAAACTTGACTGGAATTGTTGTACCCACGCGTGGCCACTCATTTGGAGACTCTTCAAGATGATGCACTCACTCATTCCTTTTTGTCATAAACTTCAACGAATTTCCCTGCCTTTTCAATTACGTCGCGCGATCTCGGTTCATTGAGGATTTCGTTGAAGAGTTCTCAAAGGGTCATTTTCTTTCTTTCTTTTCAAGCTAATCTTTACATGCTGTAAACAACTTCTAATCATCTATGGCCTCTCGGTACATGTTTTTCATCGTGCAAATTGTTGTTGCTCACCCTTGCAGCGCCACAGTATCAGCAAGCATTGATTCTGAACAATAGGCGGTTAATCGTGTTGTCTAGACGAAAATGCACCAGTTTGTCTAGACGAACAACTAACTTGCGGATGCAAGAGCGAATTTTAGCAGATGTTTTCCGGGGGGTATGACAAAAGAGCCGACGACAAAAGAGCCGA